>JABASD010001071.1:0-48590 GCA_019776165.1 Pogonognathellus flavescens | reverse complement strand
TCGTTTAAGTAGAAGGGGTAAGCAGTGTAGACTAACAGTGTATAGATTGGTTATGTTACCGGGTTGGTAATGCGTCCGGGTGGGTAGGAGTCGGTTACTAATCAGTTATACACACAGAAACAAAATATTTTAAACAAATGAGATTGCTTAGAATTGTTTGTCTCCTGCAAGAGTGTTTACTTTCTATTAAATGCTCGTTTACATAGTATTAATATCTACACGTATTACTCAGATTGCTTTTGAATATTTCTTTCATTTGTTGTATGAATTCAGGAAGGGACTATTCTACTTACCTCCCTGCAACGAATCCACGATAAAAGCTAGAGCCGGCAGTGCATCGGTAAATCCATTACTTTTTTTTGTACAATTGGATTGCATATTTCTCTACGTGTGGCAATCAGATGATACTAAGTAATTGCGACGGAGCTGTGGTATCTGCATATTGAATTGGGTGGAGATCTAAAAGGGATGCTTTGTTTGCGACGGCAAAGAGTAGAGCAAATAGTTAAACTGAGAACAAAAGGAAATCCCTCTACCAGAAGCTAATTAATAGCGAGTCAGAAGAATAGAATCCAATCCACCCTAATCTTTATATTGAATTTCTTAACCTCGAGTCGTGAACTATGGGTTGGAATGGGCTGACCTAGTCTTCGGGCCAGGCAGCCAGCAGAGAACACTCAGACAAAATAGATGTGTTGTGTAGCAAAGGAAATAAAGATAAAAAATCCGAACAACACCGATGGAACAACACATTCATCTTCATACAACTTCACAACGTGAATTGTGAACCTTCCTCGTGTATTTCCATCGCATCCGCTGCTCCTCTGCCACAAAGTCGCTAAAGAAGTGAACGATGCTTTTGTACTACGAAGACAACAGATTACAGAAGAATAGGTGATCTCATTAGCGAATGAGTGTGTTTCTATGTGTGTGTGTGTAAGTGTGAGGTAAGGCGCCAGGAAGATGCAACGCTGTGTAATCTAATGGCCTCTAATACCAACTAATGTCTGTAATAGAATGGGTTAACACACAACTTCCCAAAAAGCCGCAAAACACCCAACACCACTACTCAATGAAACATTACTTTGTTCTATTAAAACTTTTTTGTTTGTATCGTAGCTCTACTTACGCTTCATTTACACACTCTCAAGACTCACATATTATACTATACAACCGTAATACTCTACAGATCACTTATATTATTAATTTCAACTGTATATTGTGCGGATACATATCAGTATAGCCACACACAAATTCAGCATTACATGATGTATTGGACTATACAAATATGTATGAGTCATGTTAATGACTCTATCTGTATATAAGTGCAACATTCAGTGTTGGTGGCCTGCAATTTTTTAACAATATTTAAACAAGTACAAGTTAGAACGTGTAATGTTTTTATTTAGATGAGATGATGTTATTGCACACAAATCATTAGTGTAGTCTTTAAAGAGCATATTGTGTATAAAATAAACTCATCAGAGGGTTCTGCTTTGAATTATGTAGTAATGTATTACTGTACAAAATAATACATGAGAGCAAACTGCTATATTCAAGTCGTAAGATTGCATGAAATGTATTTTAGTGAATGTATGAGGCATAAGGTATAGACTAGTATTAGTTTCTCTTTTTTGTAGTGGGAAAGGTACATAAGACACACTTACGGAGAAGGTGCCGTCTTTGAGTATAAAGTCAGAGAATCATTTACTTGTCTGTCTAGAGTGGCAGTGTGTTGTCATCAGTCAGACTAATGTACTGTAACAGCACCACACAAACAAAGGCCTGTGCCATCATAGACCACCGACATTGACGCAAGTATTTTGTATTTTCACCTACCTACCACGCTGTACTGTTACCACCAGGTACTACTACTTTACCTTTGCTTTGTGAATTATTATCTCCTTAGCGTCTGTCATCAAGGTAGTTTACCACAGACAAAAATGCGGTAGCACATTAAAATAAAACAAACTTGCTCCTACTACTGCACGTTTTTTCTGCTTTTTATAAGCAAATTACATGTAAATAGTTTGTACGCATGCAGCCCATTATTTGTATAATATACATGCGGAACAGGGAATTGGTATGCGGTATGACTTATTGTTAGTCCTTTACACATACAAATAGCTACTATATTTTATTCCTCACTTTTATCCTACTTACAGCTATGTGTACTGTTACACGAATTTATATTTTGACGTTTTGTATCTTGTAACAGGCAGACAAGCAATTTGTTGCTTGGGAAAAAGCACACCTAAGAGTGTTGAGTAGAATAAGTAAGTAAACCCTTTGGAGAAAAGAACCTTTGTACTCTCCGAATTGTTTTATTGAACATTTTCAAGTCTCAATGTATTAAAATGATAAAAAATATTCACATGAAATATTTTATTATTACCAGTTTGTAAACTACGTGGTAAATCAGGTAAAAGAACTTGTACGTGTACGTTACTCATGTATGCATTTTTGCTTGATGTGTAACACAATAATGTTTTTTGAGTTCATCTAGAATATTTAAGGATAAATGTAGTGAGTATTATTTACCTTTATAAAAAAACGCGCACTTAGTGTCTCTGAAAAAGTGTTGTTAGTGGAGAAATTAATACCACAAGCGTATCGTCGAGTGCACGATGCAATATTTCAATTTCGCACAGGTGGTCTTTCGGCTTACTTTCTAAATGAGACAGTGAGCAAACACCCGCTCGAGATTTTCCCTAATTAGTTTTCATTAATGTACCCAAACTACACACCACATCGCACCGTTGGCACTTTGCTGCACCTTCTATGTGCTATACCGCATAAATGTAGTATGTAGAATCCCATAGACTTAGTTTTTAATGCATCTTATGTGTCTACGAAAATATTATTCTAAAGTGTGTATCAAGAATTGTACACTCTATATACTTAGTTATAGTTATACAAGGTTTCTAGGTACTTAAGTGTTGGATCCAAGTTACGGGTCCCTCAAGAATACAAACATTAAATCATTTCCATTTTTTGTTAATATCTGAAGAGAAAATGAGTTTCGATTGCTGTAATATGCCAATATTTGCTCATGATATGAATTATTTCAGTGTAAATATGTTGTACATTTACTAAAGTACACGTAAGTAAGGCATTCATTAGATACGGCGAAATAATTTTATTGTGCAAAGGTTTGTTACAGATAGGTCTTGTAGGAATGCCCCAGTAAAATGCTTTTGACCTTTGATCTTTCCCTCGACCTAAGAACCCTTTAGCATTAATACGCTACAATTTACCCAAGATGCGGCATCTATGCAATTTCGTTCAATAATGAAAAGGGGGAAGTGCAAATAAAAACACAACAATTGTCAGTGCAGGGTTGGCAAAGATCCCTAATTACGGTGAAGAGAAAAATGAAAATGACTTTATTATCGACAAAATTCCTTTAATCATCTCTAAAATACAGTCATTATACAGGCCATTAAACATTGCAATTTTTCAATTGGTTGGTTTTCAAATTTTTGAACATATATCTGACTGACAGCTGCAAAACATATCTGATACACGAATTTCTCAAATTTATTTGTTGTAAAGTAAATTTTATTATTCATGACATTTTAGTATATTTAATATCTTCTCCAATCTTCTCTATCTCCAACCAAGCTTATAATTATGTTCAAAACAAAAATGCAAAAGAGTGTTAAGAAATCATATAAGATTAAGCTTTCTCTAATACACATTGTACCTGGACAACTAATTAAAATTATTTATTCTGCAACTCATTAATTAAAATCTCTTTAAATATATTAGCACAAAGCTGTGAAGCAAATCCAGTAGTGGAACATTGGAGCACATTAATAGATAAAAATGTGAGTACTTTATTCCCATTAGGTGCTGATATTGTGATACATACTGTACAAGAGCATGAGATTATACACTAACCGGATAATAAAGTAGAATTTATCCGTCTAGTATTTGCTATCATTTTTGAAAGGAGCATTGTTCATGTAGATTTGCATGTATTCATATTAGTACCAATAAAAGTCATGCATTTGAATTCACGGCGTAAATGAACAAAAAACAGGAGTTTCATTGAAAAAGAGCATTGGCCAAAAGAAAGCAATAACTATTATTAAGTGCATGCATTCTGTAGTTCGTAAGACAAATATATATAATGGAAGTGACACGGGAAACATGAGAAGATTAAGTTATGTCTTCAGACATTCAGAATGATGCAGCTCCATTGAATGTGCCTGTGCATTTCATTGTACAGAACAGAACCATAGCCATATCGTATTTATTTCTTGATGCCATTATTATTTACAATGGAATGTGAAATGAGTCTCGTATGTAGTTTGAATGAATAGGTGACGGACATCAAAGCGTTTGTAGTTTGTTTGTAGAGCAGACACAGAGGAGCGGACGGAGGAAGGCGATGTAAAAGTGGAGCTGAAATGTAGAACTCTCCGGCTCACTATTATTTTAGCTCAATTCATCATCCTGAATTTGCAAAGTTGTCGACAGGTGCTGACTGTGAAACTTGTCATTTGAAAAGAATCCTACGGAGTCTTACACAGGGCAGAGCAGTGTACTTGCCTTGCTCTGAGTTTTTGTTCCTGTTTTTCATGCAGCACCAGGCCATGCACTCACTACTTAAGTCACTCACTCTGAGAAACAAGGAACCTCCTCCTCTTTTCATCTCTTCACTCTATCTCTACCTTACTACTAAGTAATTCTACACAAAAAACATTACATTTTCCTTCAAATTGTTTTTCGTGTCATTTTCTCCACTACGCTTTACCACTGTGCCTCTACTGCATGTAGTATAATCATATAAAGAAAGCATTGACATTCCAGTCCAGTTACCTACTATTTAAAATTCTACTGCATTGCTACGCATAAACTACCGACAAACCTCTGTGTACTTAACTGAACAAAGATGTGAGGAATTCAAACAATGTTGTAAGTACTTGTGCTCTGTACCATAGGAGGAAACCATGATATACTTACTGAAATTGTATATAGGCACAGGTGGATTTTATATGAGTATAACTTTAGGTAAGTATGAGAATGCCTATACTAATATTATTATTATTACTTGCGCTATAAAGGAATAAATTATTTTTCCCGAAGCCTATTAAGATGTTAAAATTTATTAACCCTTCATTTACTGTACTAATATCTTGCACAGAAATTCTTTGAAATTTCCACATACAGAAAGAGTAATTGCTCAAACAGTACACAATGCAACCCAACCTGACGTATTGATTGTGAATAAACCATTCCTATCATTTAAACACTTTATTATATCTTTACCTTTTCATTGTTTGCCATATCATTTAACAAAAGCTGTGGTTTTCGTAAGTGATACCTTTCATTTGATACGAGAAGATGTTTCATTGCAGTATATTATTTTTTATTTTACTTATATTATTGTCAGGGCAGAAAATCACATTTTACAGCCGGATGAGTGATATGATCCTGTACATTGAAGTTAGTTGGCCAAAGCAGGCTGTGACTGTATTATTGCTGTATAAGTAGACAAAATGCCATGTACAATTTACCACAACACTGAATAGCATGCTGGCTTTAAAGCAAGCAATACAACAGTTCATTCAAGTCTGACAAGGCAACATTAACAATTTGGGCATTAGGGAAAACGAGCATTGAAGAGAGAGAGAGAGCCAGAAAGCGTCTAATTGCGAACAGCATGGGGTGATTTTATAAGTCCCATATTATCCAATTAACCCATCCTGATGTATGTTTGGGTGTTGTTGCTTTTCTTTTAAAGTTTCGTTCACTCGCTCAGTCAAACTCACCACTCAACTCTCGTCTGCATCTTTCTACACTTGTCCTGTCCCTTTTGCATTCTTCAATCTTCTTTTAATCCTCTGCTTCTTTTACACAGTACCGAAGGACAACGTTACATATAATATGCTCTCTCGTTGTATCAGGTATAATAATGTATGTACGTATAACATTTAGCAAGAATAAGAGTAGAAGAAAAATACATGACATGCAAAGTTGTAAAGTATAAATATGCGTATTGAGACGAATAAAAAATTATGTATACAATTTGTATGTAAGTGACATTTGTAGTTTAATTATTGCTTGCTTGTATATTCCTGGTTCTTAGTTTGATTTACTTATTTTTAGAATTAAACATTTGGAATTAATATTTCATTTTATTGCTCTCACATGACTCATGCAAGTCATACGTGTGTGTCGTTAGCGGATTAGTTATTCACATACGTGAGTATCGAGAGTAGTAGAAAGGTAAAGTATGTCTAAATTACTCGTTGGACATTTACGAGCAAATGCAATTTAGAGCGTAAGCAAGGCAGCAAATCATTGTTACACATAATTCAAACCCTCTTAAAGTGAAATTTCAGCTCACGGCTGAATGGATGAACGTACAAGTTAAACTTGCCGATATTGTGACTGTTTCGCATTTCGTTTAGTGAAGTGAGTGAGTGTTCCCTAAAGATTCACCCATTTCTCTCGTCGGGCTTAACACGCACTTAAAATGCATATCACTTCTAGATACAAATACGTTTTGCGACTGCTACTGATATTGCAACAAATTCATGGCTGAGGTGTTTGGAAGGTATTATGCAAATAGAATGAGTAAACACGTCGAATGCATTATTTGTGTCCGCCTATGTATCATTTTAATTTGAATTCGAAATGAAAATTCCAAATGTGTCGTACCTATATGAAAGCACATAAATGATTGAAGACGTAAAAGGAATATTTGTGACATCGTTGATAATAAATTTGAAAACTCTGAGTTGTCACTTTAGCTAATGGAATGTCCTTGAGAACCGAAACAGGGAATTGGGTTAATAACCCACATAATATCCTTAAGGCTCCTGTTTTGTGTTCATCCACTTTGTATTCCTGTTTGATTACATTTAATTAGCGGTTCGGTGGGTTTTGTAGTCAGTCCTATTCCATTATGCTCACAAACTGAGTGCACATCTAAATTAATTTCCAACAGAAGTCGGAGAGTAAGCTAAATAAACTTGCTATCTGTACAATCCTAAAAGGTAATAAAATTGAAACTGATTGTAATGGTCGAAAAGTAATTCGAGGTTGACATTAATAAATAAACAATAATAGAATTACCTACATTAGGATTGAACATTTTCGCTATAAATAAAATTACAGCGTTTCCTCTGCCTACAACATTTTATACAAATTACTTGCTTGGTATTTGTTTGATCATCTTGCTGTGTACACAGTACCTCTGATTGATCCTTACATTTAGATCGACGGAATCAATACTAAAGATTGACATAGCACTTCAACTTGTCATGAAAATACTGAAAGTTTGATCTAGTTTGAAAATGTCTCCAGATCCTGTGAAAGCACATGTAAATAAGTAATGAAACTTCAAAGTAGTTGCTTATACTACATCAAAACGCAAAGGGAAAGAATAATTTGAAGTTCGTAGTTGCATACTTTCTCTTTACTTTTGCTAATGCACATGTTGAATAATTTAGATAACTAAATGACACAGCTACGACACGGACACGGCGCTTTTTGTACTGAAGCAGCAATAGTACGTAGAACCTTGACTACAGAATGAGCTTTCATTGTATAAAAGACTTTACCTTGATGAACTGTTAGTTGGAGTAAAATTGGAGTAAGTATATTTGCAGAAGCTTTGTATTGGAATCTTTAAAACCACTTTGAATGTGATATCGTTATATTGCATTACATAAGTAAAAGAACATACACTTATTGTTAGTAGATAACAATTTTTTACTCTTTAATTTCTTTAGACATTCAATCATATGAACTTATTGTTAGTATAGTAGATGGTAGATTACATTCTTAAAGTATTCTTTCATTTTTTAACAATTGTGTTTCATTTTAAATTATTAATTTTCTTGTTAGTAAAAGTACTACATATTGAAAAACTTCCTTTAGTGTAATATTTATAGGAAACGATGAATAGATAAAGGCACACAGTGACACATCACATCCCGTGTACCTATTAATTTGAGACAATGCACAAAGATATGTACACAGTAGCAGATGTGAAAAATGATAAGGTACACTCTGACTTGAGGGATTGTGTATGTAGTACCGAAAGATGACTACAAGTTTGTTTAATTGCTTTAAATTAAATTAAAAAGAAATTTATTTGCTTTTTACTTTATTGTCAGATATAAATCGATAATTTGTTTATGGTTTACTCACTGCTACTGAGCTGAAGTTTTGTAATATCTACCATATTAAGAATCTTAGATAGTTGCATAGAAACTTTCCGTCTGTATGTATGTCCACACGATAACACAAGAACTGTTAAAGATGATTCATCCAAATGTTGTAGTCTACTGCTGAGGTCCTGTGTGAGATTAAATTCAAAGATGGAGGCATGCGGTCAACTATATCATAACCTTTGACACTTGCGCTTTAACCACATAAAACTGATCTATTAGTACAAATAATCTACAAACTTCGAAATTAAATGATGAAATGAAATCATAAGATGACGACGTTTGGTTTCGTGGTTGCAACAATGATGACGCAGAAGAAACTACGATGGTTATTTACACCTGGTTTTGACGGGTTTATTAGTCTTAGCTGAGCAAAGAGAAAAACGTTTTAGAAATGAAGAGTGGTTTTGTTATGACTATTAGAAAAAGTATTTCAGATGATATAACGTAGGTGTCAATGCAAATATTTGCGATATTTATGAAATTAAAATGTAAAATGTGTGAGCGCATCAAGACGCAAGATTAAAGCTTCAATGTAAAGTGTGAGATGATCGGTGCACTGTAAATCATCTTCCAATATAATTGCCTATGTCGTAAATTACAAATGTCTGAGATCTTATGTCGTCATACTAAAAACTAAATACAAATACAACAAGATGAACATCTGCAGAGTATCTCGACTGCAAAACATTCATTACAGATATAACAAGCAAACAAGGGAAATGATTGTTTGCTTATTGGCCAAGTGCTAAGTTGTGACTAAGAGAATTGTTTGCACAGAGTTTTGTCTTATAAGCAGGATTTCTAACAAGACAAATGAAATGCCCTATTAGAATCTACACAAACAAATCATACTCTTAAAAGTCGTCAAGTGATCTGTTTACTAAATAATTTTATGATTGTGGAGATATATATTATATTGTAGTACCAAAACAGGGCAAAGTGCTAAATCCTTTTTTCATCCCACATACGTCAATTTAAATCCACTTATGTCTACCCTTGTAAGTTTCTCCATAATTTTCATACCAATGACATTTTAAGTGATTCGTTTTGATTTTCTCAACGTACTTGCCGTTTTATTTATAAGCTTACGTGGGCAAATCATAAAATCTAGTGCATTGCATTCTCTTGCTTTGTCGTTTATGCTTGTGTCTTTTGAAGTATGAAATGCAATGTGTACCCCAAACCACAATCTTCCTGCAGAACTTCATGTCTCTACAATAGAAAGGATTTTCAATGTTCATTTCAGAAAAGTGGAGAATCTTCATGAATATTCGTCTTAGGCCGTAGGAAGGAGACCTCCTACTTTTTCGTCACACTTTTGGGTTAGTCATATAAAACTGTTTGTGTTGTTATTCTAATAAATATTCTGGCCAATGCTTTTTCTCAATTCTCATGTACATATGTTCATTCGAGCTGGACTTTTGTTTCTTTGTTTCATGGCACAGTAAAGTAACTGCTTAACTCAAAAACATTTTGTTTTTCATTGTCATGCTGTGTCACATCAACTTCACAATTTTTCCAAGAATTTCACAATTCTGTCGTAATAAATAGCAGTAGATCATACATAATTTTACCCACGTAGTACAGTATGAATTTATTCGACTAAGACTCCTTCTCTCTGCGGTTACGTATAAAAGCTAACCGACGGAATGAGCTCTTCATAGTTATTGCAGTAGTATGATGAGGAGTGAAAGGAGTTAAAAGTCTTTATATGTAGCATTTACTGCTGCTATTTTGCTTTATTTTGCATATTATTTCTTTTTACCATATCAAGCAGGTGATTCACAGGAACAGGAATTCCTCGAAAGATACTCTTCAAAGGTTTATTCGTGGGAGAAGTCATATTTTGGATTGCGTAGGCTTCCTACGGATCAAGCTCAACTTTTCATGTCTTTTTAACGTCTTCTAGCAAATCCAGTGTGTACTCCAATTCAATCCCAGTCTAAAAATTCATGGAGTATATGTAATTCTAATTTACATAATGTTATTGTCTCATTTCTGCTTAAGAATGTACCTATACTGCAACTATCTATCTTCATATCCATCATAATAACATGTTTCTTATTCGTACCATCATTTCTTTATCCTCACTTGCATTATACAAACACGACCCAAAACTATCAAGAGTAATTTCGTATAATACGTACACTTTATTCTTGTGTAATCGCTAATAATGGTTAGTAAATAAAATTCAATCAGTTTACGTATGTATGTATAGTGTGTATTTCTAAGGATGTAATACACATCTGACGCAGTCATGGTTTGTAGAATGTACGTATGTAGCAGAAGATATGTTTTCAATCTCCTTATATGTAATATTTGCATAATAATATGCAACTTCAACTTAAGGATTGTTTACTACACATAACTATTTCAAAACTAAACTAAATACACCCAAGCAAGGTCGTAGTCACCAGCGATATCAGAAAACGCGATAACGATCTAACTAAATTGACTTATAGGTAGAATCCCACTTATGGAATTTGGATAGACTAATGCTACATGCTACATTACGGCAGAGACAAGATTTCCTGACATTTGTCGCGACCGACTTGGTGTTGTGTTGTAATTGACTCAAAAAACAAAAACAATAGCTTTTTAGCTTTGAAACAAAACGCCCATATATTAATCATTTGAAAGAAGCACAGTTCACTCAAGCCACACACACAGTTCGTAAGGAAACAGACACCAACAAAGCCACATAATACAGCTCATAGTGAATAAGTACATAATATTATTTAGTAAAGATGTGTGCCTTCTATACATCGTGCAATTACATAGGAACTGATTGTATGCAGGAATATAGCTCTCTCTTATCTTGGATAGTTTCTTCCATAGAGAAAATTCATAAAAAATTGAACACAATGGATGTGCCTCCACTTTGCTTCACTTGACACTGTCACTGCAGACCTTTTTATTTGTGCACCTTAAGCTTCAGTGAGTCGCTCTTAATAAAGAATTTTGAAGAGTTTATTTTTGTAATACTTGCAGTATGCACCAACACAGAACAGACAACAGGGATATACGTACATGATGTGATAGGACGTATATATGTAAAACATAAACATGCATACGTATTTATATCCATATAAATATGTATGGTACAGAATAATGAAGCTTATATTATAATATTTACCATAACCAATCTACGACAGTAACTCTTTCTTCAGCTACATGGACTGGAGATGCAGTAACAAGATGATGAGAAAGCATCATAATAATATAAAGCAGAAATGCATAGAAAGTTTGAAGTGAGGAACACATAGGAGACACTGACAAGACACGGACACACAAAAGGACCTCCAATAGTGAGATTTTTGTCACTGATAGTTTTACGATTTTCAAAGCTAAAGACAACACAACACTCCGTTTTTTTCATTTCTCTCGTCTTGCAGTTGAGTTGCAATGGCTCGTTGAGTTTTTGACTTCACGTCACCCCTTCATTTCTTTTGATCAGATCTTTTTCATCTTCTCTCTTCTGTCCTGTCCTCTGTATGTAATTACATGTCCAAACTCTAGCTGAGTGTCAACCAAAGGCTGGCAATGTGAACCTGAGTAAATGTATAAACTCCACTAATAAAATGGTGAGAGGAATGAGTTAAAAGATCCGTTTGACATTCCGGACCTCACTAGTCACCACTTGCTTCATTTGGTTAAACATCTTCAGATCCACATGACAAACATCTACGGACAGGCCACAAAATGCTCACTCTACTAAATTACTTTTATCAGTAATGAGTTCGAGTTCACACATGTATCCAGGCATTTTAGGCTGTGTAAATTGAACCCTTCAGTTGTACGATTCAATCTGATATCAAATCATGGAATGCTTTAATTGAATCATTCATTATATATTATATCATCTACCTATTATCACTTCATCCATTAAATCTGAATATGGATATAAAAATTTCACATACCTTCACATATTATTATTGCAGTTAAAGCATTGCTTTACTACAATTCACATTTGATTTTCTATTCTGAATCTTATACGTAGAATATTTATTATTTTTATTATACAAGTATAACAGGTTACTCGTACATATATAATATAAGAAATATACATAGTATTGAAATTATTTGAGAATGCAGACGAATGTTCATGAGAATAAGATGTTACACTGCTCGCGGTGTAGGTATAGTTAAAAAAGTAAGATACATGATATTCGTTTCCCATGAAGTTGATATTGTAGCAAGTATAATACCTCTGTAATGAATGAATCACTTAAAATCACACAGGACAGAAGCATTCTACACAAAAAAGTTAAAAATAATACAGAAGTCAGTGTAGTTGTGAGAATGAATAAAAGATTAAATGAATTGCAGAAAAGTTTGTGAATGAGAGTGGGAGCAATAATTGTGAATATTAAATGACCACCTGTCCCTATTTTCTCAATCGTTTCATTAGTTTCTATGAATAGCTGGATGTTTCAATTCATTTCTTGGGTTTTGTCACGATTTATATTTATTTATTCACCGAGCTATTTTTTGTGGATGGACTCAATTGCTCCAAGGTTTAGAATCAGTATTTCACTCTATCACGATTTATACAGCCGTAAACGCGATATTATATTATTCACGTCAATAATGTACTTTTTATTGTCTATTGCCACCCGATAGTAACTGGAGATATGATATGGATAGCGTCTGTATTCATTAAGCATATACGTAGGTAAACATACATTTATAAGAATGAAAAGTTTAAGATTGTTAGTATAAACATAAATACAATTTCGTTTTTCCCATAATGTTACTCCCAGAAATGAGTAAGTATAATTGAAAATGTTCACGCATGGAATCGGTGCTAAAAATAACTTTTTATCACCGATTTTTACTACCACATAAAGTTTGAGCCGAGCCATGTTATTAATATATAATACACATTTTACATGAATACGAGAATTTGACATTTAAAATACGGCCATGAAGATCAGTCACTCCCTTTGTTCGTATAACTTCAAACTTCCTATGAATAAACTGCACTCTACAAAATTAAGATTGATATAAAGTAACTGAACTGTGAAAAATATTATTCTGTGAACTTTGTTCACAAACTGGTTATTCAGAACAATGCCCGGTTGTAATAACATTGACCATACGATAGCTGCATAGCAAAGCATTGTCATAATATCGGTACGTTTCCATCAAATTAGTGAGACTGCGACGCATATAATATCTGTAACGCATTCCGGTCAGAAGAAGAAACTGTCCCACCTTGAGATCACAGTCAGTATTTTTGTAGTTTTTCTTGACTAGGTGTACCACAATGAATTCTCAATGTCAAAATGTTGTTTTCTCAAAACTGGTGCATTGTATAGTATTTTGTATAAAAACTGAATCTGAATTCACATTCAGCACATTCACTTCCTCACCTCCAAAGCATCAGCAAGAGAATCTCATAATTTATTTCCGAAATTTAAAAATAAAATGGTATGAATTTTGAAAAATCTTAACACACCTTTAATAAAAAACATTACCAACAAGAAGGATTCATAAAATTTTGTTTAACTGCAATTCTTGATATATTTGTAGATCGCACTTATGTGCTTCTTATTTGCTGGAGCATTTGCTGCTCCGTATGGACAACCTGAATTTGTTGTGCGCACTTTGAAATCAGCCCCTAATAGTCTGGGTAAATTTGTCACACTCACATTTCCAACAGTCCGTTTTCTTGAAGCCCCAAACGTTAATATCCCCATTACCAAATTCAGTCACGTCATCGACCCAAAAGCTGGACAATACACTGTAGAGTAAGGTCATGTTCAATGATGGGAATTTTACATTGGTGAAGCTTATACTAATTTTTAAATAATTTGAATTGTGAACAGTTAGTTATTCATAATTGGTGTATCATTTACAGTTTCAAAGCTGCGAACGGAATTAGTTCACAAGAATCTGGATTTCTGAAGTCCGTGCCTATAGCGGCCCGTGTATTGAATAGCGTAGACAGCTATGGAAACTATGGATATGGCGGAGAAACCAGAATTCAAGAAGTAGATTCCGTTGTTCAAGCTAAGAGCGGACAAACTTCTTGGTGCAGTCCGGAAGGCATCGGATACACTTTGACCTACACAGCCGATGAATCGGGATATCACCCAATAATCACAAAGGGACAATGCTTAGTGGGAACCCGGACTATTGTTTCAGATCCCGTTGCTCCAGTTAACACTCCTTATGTTTCCAACAGCTACTCAGCTCCAGTGGAAGCTCGTACCATTGTGTCCGATAACAACGCTGTTCCTGTAACCACCACCCGTATAGTCGGCGACAACTATGCGCCCCAGTAGGAACTCGTGTCGTTTAAAACACTTAAAATTGTATCTCCACTTAAATGTCTTATATACTTTCGGGTGTATATTTGTTTGTCAAGCCTCTGACCCAAATATCAAAATGTTTAAGATAATTACTACATTCTTCTATTACGCTTTTGGCTAACTAGACTCATTTCATTTTGTTAGTAACATTTAGACTAACTGAAATACACAAAATTGACTGTTTAGACTAACTACGACGATACCTATACAACTGACTGTTTGGTTGGACTAACTAAGCTTTCATGGATTATAATGCTCAGTATAATAGGTATAAGTAACAGACTAACATTTACGATGCTTTCTTTGTGTAGGTACCTACCAATTTCGACAGTATATTACTTCCACAGATTATTTAGACTGTGTAGACTAACTTCAAGGTTGTTTCCACTTTAGTATTGGGCTAATTACTGACGAATCTCTGGTACTTTTTACTGACGAAACGGTTAGTAACTTTTACTGACGAATCTCTTGGTACTTTTTACTGGCGAATCTCTTGGTACTTTTTACTAACGAATCTCTTGGTACTTTTTACTGACGAATCTCTTGGTACTTTATACTGACGAATCTCTTGGTACTTTATACTGACGAATCTCTTGGTACCTTTTACTGACGAACCTCTTAGTATTGATTACTGACTTATCTTTCCACATCATATTGACAATATCCTGACCATCTTAGATTTAGATTTATAGAGTTACCTATAGTATCCATTCTATCTATATTTTGTATCTGGATTGGTTTGCTATTTTTATAAGTATAATGTTGTGATGTCCGTCTTAAAAAATAAAGTCGTATATTTCTTGGCATATTAAAAAATTACTTAGGTTGGTATGCACATATCATTTTTTGTTAGTATTATCATCTCATGCAATTAGTATTTATTTTCATATCATCGATCAACGTACAAGAAACCTTTTGGGTGTTTACTGGTAATACGAACAAAATGCGCAGTAACTACATATTAAATACCTATATTAAGTATATGCAAATATTATATACCTATCCAATTTCCAATATATGTATGCTGATAGAATGTTAATAGTGTTCATTTCACATTTTATGCGCATTAAAATTTTGTTCTAATGCCGAAATGAAAATTGAAGACTACTACCATACAGATTATCTATACCCTTTCTAAGCTTTCTAGACTTAGTATATCCACTACAAATACAATTTCGCAACGTAGTGTTTATTTGCGATGGAAAAATCTAAATATTTTGTAAGTTAAGTTACAAACGACCTTTGCTACGGGCCATTCAGCATGGTTCATTTATAAACTTCCATTAAATTCTATTAGATACTTATTATATTATCTACCATTACGCATCTTGAAATGAAGTTATATTTTGCGTATTGAATTCCACCATCAGTATTCTTTATAACAACACGCTACATTTACAAAAAATAAAAATGCATTGTAGAGTACAAATACAGCGAGCAAGTGGAAGTGGTGCGAAGCCAAGCGGCTTGGAACACTGAATGAAAGTGATGCTTTGGTTTTTTCTGCTCTAACTTATTAGGCTATTAGGCAAATGTACAACACACCCGGATGATTTTATGAAGACAAGGTCCATTTGCATACATATTCATTGAGAGAACGAAACAAGATGAAATGAATGAAAGAAATAGGGAGCAGACGCCCGGGTGACGTAGGGACGTCTGATAAACAAGATCCTAAAACAATTCATCCAATGCTAATAAACGCATATAGCAGACACATTGAACCTGTATGAGCTAACCATTTCATCTATACCACAATTGCCTTCAACTTCAACCACACTCCAGAAGATTCTCCAGGTATATTACAGTATGCAAATGCAGATGAGTCTAAATATTATGTATCCGATTAAATGAAGCGTCAAGCCAGGCAGGAGGTTAGCATGTAATTGTAAAAATATACAATACTCTCTATGCAGATTGGATCGGATAGAAAAAAAGAAATGATGTAGGTAAGACAGAAAGAGAGATTTACTATATACTCTAATAATAAACCAACTTATATGCAAAGGTAGGCAGGTAAGATACCTATTAGTAAAACAGTAACGTTGAAATGCTGGAAATGCGTATTACTACATATATAGTACAGATTGAGTGAGAAGTTAAATCTCCATGTAGTTTTGAGTCGAGAGAGTCCGAAGTAAAGTTTAGCAGAGCTAAAGCCAAGAGACTTTTACGTTACTTACTATCTGCATTGAGAGCTGAAGGGTAGGGAGTAGCCTTGTTTCAAAGAGAGCAGATTTATTGAGAGACAGGTGAAGTAATCTTGAAGAAGGGCGCATCGTTCTTTCTTGGGTCTCGTCTGCTGCTCTGTTTTCTTACGTTACGTCTCTCATGAAGAAAACATCCATTCCACCAGGCTCCTTTTCTTATGCCACGTAATAGTACGTCTCTTCTTTTCTACTTCTCCGTTTCATTCAAGAATAAGATTACTTTGTCCGTACGACGAGCACCTACTAAGAAATAGCACATAGCAAGGCATATGTTTAAGGAAAAATACGATTATGTGCCTACTTACCTTTATATTCCATACCACTTTAAGTTAGGAAGATGATATAATTGCTATAGACTTATTATTGCACTAGGATATGATGTGAAAGTAAATTATTACAAATCTTATAATATATTTACGCTGAAGCACTTATTATTACGTTTAAAATCTAGAATATGTATTATGACCATCTGCGGATATATTATAAAGAGGCAATACAATCATCTTCGTATTACACAAGTCAACAGAATGACTAGACTGAAAGTTTCGCTTTAGAGTTTAGAGGACTGAGAGCAAGGATACTTTTCGGCACAACGACCACTACGCCCTTAACACAACAATAATGACTCGACCCTTGCCTCCAGCGTCCTAATTGGCTCACACATGTTGCTCTTTTTAAATGGCTTGCGTTTGTAAACCGTCAAGTCTAATTTGTTCATCTTCAGTGTCAACTATCGAATGAATGGATTATCCACGCTACCCTTTCACTAAATTAATGTGGACGATGTACCTACAGCTTTAGAATTGTACTTCACTTTTTCGTAACTCGAATGCAGCATAGAATACATCAAACAAACGAATAAGTACATCATAATGTATTCGCTGAAAATTCCAAATTTAAATATAAGTAGGTATCTTTAAAATTCAGGCTTTGAAAGCATTATGAAATTGTGTGGGTTGTTACTGTAGGCAATCTCGTAAGCACAAGCAGAAAAAGTTTGCCAAAAAAATGATTCACACTGAATTGAATATTAGTTTAACTTGTGTGTGTGTGTGTGTGTGTCTTTATTACAGATTATGTATGTATATTCTTTAGCCGACATAATATACATAAAGTAAAACACAACTACTAGAGTGAATAAAAAAGTAAGTGGTTTATTTACCACTTATTTACAGCAACCAGTTTCAAAGTTATTACATGTAAGGTCTTCACAAAATATTATTGCCAGGGCAAGGCCCCTGCTATTCAAGTGAAGCTTCCCTTTGCACTTTGTAAGTTGTGATGATTAGGTCGGCTAAAGAAATTCAATGGGAAAATTGTAACTTTTCAATTTAGCTAACGACCAGTAACAAGAGAGAGAGAGACGGGATTCACAAAACTAAATTGAAGGTAATTTGCTTTTAGTGTTGCAGACATACGATCGAGTATAAGTATCTACGAAGCGGTACACACACAGAAAAGCAGAAACCAGTAGCAATTTTATTAATATGCCTAAGTGAATTGATGACGTGACACTTTTCAGTTTAAACTTGGCTTACTTGGCATCTTAAAGCTCCCAACTAACTTTCGCACAGCTGCAGCTAGTTTAACAACGCTCTTTCTAGTTATCTTCATCCAACCACGAAAAACAATGTAAAAGAGCTTACTACTACTACACACGTAGCATTGTTGAGAACTCACATTCTGCAAGTAAGCTTAATAATAGTTATATAAATAATATAAAGTACCTCTCTTCATCTTTTTCCCTTACCATTGTAACAGACCACACACAAGACTCAGAGTTAATATGATTTACTTTGTACTAACATTAATATATATCTGTAACACTGCAGCAGTGTGCTCCCGTAAATTCTGTTGTACACGATGAAAATATGGAGATGCTAACTGCTATTTTCAGTTGGACTCTCTCATCGGCCGCCTTATAAGGCCATGCAATGAGATATTGATTGCTAGTATTCCTTTTGCAAACTTTTCTTCGTTGCATAGTATGAGAACGTGTTAGAATCATATCACATTTTATTTCCAAAAGGTAGCTGGGAGTATTACTATTATTATTTGTTATAAAGTACCCACAATACACCTTGTTAATGTCTGTATCATCTGCTGATCATGAAATATCAGTGTGATGCGATCGAACTATTAAACGCACACCAAACGAATGAAATAGACACGAAAACAAGCGAATGAAGCAGTGCAAATCACCAGAGCATAAAACCGAAGAGACATACGTTCCATAATTGAGCTAATGTGATGTGAACTCACAAAGCAACCACTCGTTTGTCTATTGTTTGCAAGTGATAAAATTTGTAGGCGTGAGGAGAGACACAGATAGAGTGAGAAAGATGCTGACGTGACATTTTCATCCCCAATTCAATTTAAACCAATTCAAATCAATACTTGTCTCTCTATATATATTTCCCATCATTGTACCATTATCATCTCTTAATCCTATAGAGTTATGGATAGAGCTACTATACAGACTCACAATGTGTTGTTTGTATGCGTGCAAGAGTATTTCAAGTGAGTATCTACTAGGAATTTTGTGAATAGGTTGTCTATGTGGGCAGAGAAGGTGTCATGCCATATTATTAGTATATTATGCAAATGCCACTATGTTCAACTAGAAGAACAATTTTCACCGCATAATCTCACACACGACACAAATACACAGGATGTTATAGGTATATTATTGCTATTCCTGTAAATAAGTGTACTGTAGTTTGAAAATACCGTGGACTAGCTAGGGAGTGTTTTTTATGTACCCTTTTTGGTGTGCAAATTCAAAAAGTCAATATGGATGCAATGCCTAAGCCATAATGTGAACAAGACCACACCACAAGGCTTAGAAAAATCCATCCATCGTCATCATCTTGACTTGATTTGATGGCTTTTGTGTACTTATATCTTACGTAGGCTGTAATCCCGGTCTTTGCATATTCCACGTCCACACATGGGTGGAATAAAGGAAAAACAACAAGGGAAGAAGAAAGCGCGACATTGTCTACAAAGAGACTCTTACTGATTGCCTTGTATTGTGAACCGTCTCAACATCATCATCGTCGCCAACATCAAATCCAATCACATCTTGATTCTATTATTTTGCTTGCCTGATTACCACTGTGTCTGTTTGTGTATTGGGTGGATATTTCTCTATATAGTATAGATACTTCATCTCATGCAAATAAAGTATAATAACTGTCTGATTGTGAAAATATGTGCACAATTGTAGCACGTAATATATAAGTAGAAATAATAAGTAGGAAGGAAAAGTTGTTTGTTTGTGCTGCACTATTTATTACGTAGAATTGCTACTGCATAAAAGATCTTGTATTACACAGACAGAGAGTATTATGAAGTAAAGCTTATATTATATGACAAATACATCTACGAAGTTGTACTGGGGGTACTTAAGTTAAAGTGGAGTATCTGTACTATGTATATGTGTTTTATAGATAATAGATTTAGTGATGAGCCGCAATGTTATTGCGAGTGCGACTTGTTCAATGTTCAAGATGAGAAAAGTATACGAAGAGAATAGAAGAAGAAGACGAGAGTCTGGTTGACTTTAAAGGAAGAAATATTATTCCTCCCATAAGAATCCTTATCCTATGACCATAATCATAAATACAAATACAATAGAAAGGAATAATACGTGTAGGAGAGATGTAGTACACGCAAGAAGAGCCTTAAACTTGAGATGGCTTTAGTTAGCATAAGACTTTCTTGTAAGTTGTTGATCCTTGGTTGGGGAATGATAAGGCGAGATACAATAATATCATGTAGGTATATTGTTGTAATAATATTAACAGAATAGTTTGGTGTGGTTTTCTTGAAAGTAATAGCCAAATAGCCATTAGCCATCTGAAAGGAATACGAAAAGCCATTCACCACCACAATTCAATTTCAATCTGATAATGTGGAGCACAAGCTAAAGCTCCTTGTTTCTCACAATCAGCTACTGCTGCGGACTGATTTGATGTGATGTGCGATGTCTGGTTTTCTGGTCTCATTCTCAGTCAGTTTTCTTCTTTTCTGGATGTGATGGTCGTGGTGGCTACCTGATACTACCAAGATACGTTCCATTATTATTACACACAACGTGCATGCACCACGTTACATTACCTTTACGATATGGCTTAGCAATAGCCATTTATTTTATTTATCCCTTTCAATCCTCCCTGCCATAATCGGAGGTGGAACTTTTCAACCTTACTCTTCTTAACTTTGTTCTCGTCCTGTCTTCTTATCTCAAGTTCCTTTATTTCATTTCTTGACTTGTTTTATGTATCGATGATATCATTCTTTTTTTCTCGTCACGATACTTCCACTCTGCGACTACTGATCCTGCTACTACTAAACAACAAATACTACTACTTGCTTCACCTCATCTGTGCTACTCATCTCTGGCGAAAAGTCATTTAGCAATATGCCATATATTATGCATCATCCCACACACAACAAACCAGACTATTCTATTCTCCATGGATTACCTGAATTCATTATTTACTATACTTACCAAGTACGTTAATAATTTAGTAGCTGAAAACCAAAGCCCGGTTTTGCAAATGCAATCGCACGGTAATAAAATTGGGAGCTGAATGTAAGTACATTTACATAAATGTTATTAAATGCTGTACCTATATAGACACATACAGATAGACAAACATTGCATCATTATAATTTTATTATCCCTCAGTCACCTTAAACTCATTAATCATAATGGTTAAGTTACTAATGCTACTATTAGTAAGCCTACATACAGTATTAGCATATTTCAACATTACTACGGTACAGTCCCGTATTTACATATTTTATAAAAGTTAATTACTACAACTTCATCGCTAATCTCATCCAACACGAAGAATTGCAAATTATATTAGGCATTAACTTACACGGTAATGTTATGTATTACTGCGTTATTAAACATGCATTGCTGTGTTGAGTTCAGATTTCTAAAACACGTCCGGTGGTAATATTACATTCTAAAAGTAAACCATTACATATTTAGTACGCAGAGTTAGGTATACTATACCTTATCAATTTCAACCCGCAACTTTGTCCTTGTTGTAGTCTGTAAGACATTCTTGTCTGTATGTCCGTGTGTGAGTACTGAGGGTGAATATACCTAACTGAACTACATTATAATATATTATTTACATAGTTAATGTTTTCTGTGTAGGTTAGGTAGGCATGTTTTATGCAATATCTTTCCAGTGAATTACATCTCTACCAGAGAAGCCATAATCCCTAAGCTGTCCATTCATCTGCACCGGAAGACTTTAAAATACAAAGAGCATTTACTGTACTGAAGTATAATGCTGATAACATTCCCCCCAACTCAATTTCCTACCCTAACAGTAGGCAAATTTGCATTTGCTTAGGCTCATGGCAAATTCACCAGGTCCATATCATACATAGGTGTAGATTCCATGGAAAACTGCAAGGAAAGACACAGTACAGTATGATTTTCTTGTGACTGTGTAATTCGTGGCATTTTATTGTATAGCAAGTTCATATGTACATTACAAAAGACTGTTTCTGTAGAAAGTTGGCTTTTCCTTGGCACGCATCATGAATACTTTTTGTACTCTGCCTTGTTCCCATGCGATGTGCATACCATAAGGCTGGAAGTGTGTGTTGGATTTATTTAGTAGATACTGTAGATTTAGATACCTATACTGCAAGGGAAAAGTATGTATGCAATGTTTCTTATCGTATAAAGTAGTAAAAACTAACATTTAAGAAAACAAGTACATGCCGAAATGCAGTGCTATACTGTTTTCTTAATTCTGTATGGTCAATAAAGTGCAACATGGAGCTTAAAAAGACAGATTTAGGAGCATGGCATGGCAAACAACACAAGAAATCTCATTTTGCCAATAAAATATTAAATGACAGTAACGGTGCTGCGTGAAGGAACGTTGGCAAGCGTTTTGGTTTGCTTGTTTGTAGGGCTGATAGCATGACATAAAAAGAGAGCATTACCGTCACGAAAATGTATTGAAGAAATCAGTTTTTTATTAGAAACTATACCGATACAGATTACGGAAACGTAAGATTTTTCTAGTCATTGTAATGTGTTCATATTTGGGCTGAAAATATTTTATTTAGTGATCTTAACGAAGCAGAAATGAAGTTATTGAGTCAAATAAATGTAATCAATTTTAAATGCATCAGATTACTAGGTAGATATCTTTATTGATGCTTATTGTTAATTGTTAGTACAATATCCCCTTTTAGATCCTTTATTCATCATTCCTAACTATCCTAACGCAATCAAGCAGGAATATTGAAAAGAAAAACCAGTAAAACAAAACCCCCTGCCCCTGCACAGTCACTAGCATACATAGACAACGGTTTGCAGAATCGATAAGCAAACTTATCCAGTATTACCAGAGTACTCCAGCCAATCCTAGCAGGAAACACGCTACCTTAAACCTCAACACGACTAAGCCATTCCGTGATTTATATAATATAAATTAGTGATAATTGTAACATTTAGTTGTATGAAATATATAATTAAACTATTTTGAGTACTATCATGATTAATGTATATACAAGTATTGGGGTACTTTTGAAGTTGCAGTTATGTGCGCATAGAATCATTTTATTGTATGAAAAGCAAATGTGTTGAAGGCAGAGATACATTCTATTCTCTCTTACACTATAATTTCACGGGCATTTTCATTCACTTGTTTGCATCCTTTGCCTTATGGTTCCTTCTGTACTGATTTTTTCATCGACAACTGTGTACAAGTCATTTCGAACTATTTGATTTATCGCATATCGTAAATTACTGCAAAGAGATGCTAGTCAGCCAACAAGTCACCTGTGGGAATGTAAAGGTTATCTGACCTCATGTCTGGTTCAACAACGTCTCTCCTGCTGTCGGCAATACCATTTTAATGTTTACTCCATGATTGCACACTTCACTACTGTTGAAGCATTTCATCTGATTACGGACACATAGTACATACATAATATGTAGTAGCAGATATGATCAGACAGGCATCCCTCGTTCACATGTTTTATGTGTGTAATATGATCATTCGCGAGACTATTTCATAAACAAGGAAGCTACCTAACTAAATTAATACAAGGCAATGTTGATACTGCATAGCTGCAAAGTATTAGTCATATTAAAATTATATGGTACAACAGAATTACAAGAAATTCAAATGTTTTTATGAACTATATATTATTCATCTTGCTCATGGGCAGGTTGCTTCTGAAACACCTTCTTCATGTACGGAGGTATGTGAATACAACCCACACAGATCGAGTAGGTACATTACGTAATGTATTGCAAACTATATGTGAAAATTGTAGAACGTTTCTGTGTATTATTCAAAATTTGATTTAAGTTGTTTTAAAAAATAAATTTGCAATTAAATCCCATAATGCAAGTAAGAATATGAATGTAAATGCATTCATGAATTCATCATAAATATAATTGCCATTGACTTGGTCGCCAACAGCAAGCACACCTTGAAAGTTAATGCAGCACAGTTCTCATTAAAACACTTGAAGCAAAATGATGATTGTTTATTTATACAAAAGACGAGAAATGACAGAGAGAAACAATAAAAAATGCCCACAATGTAGCCCTGTTCACAGTTTCTGCCAATATATCACTGCTTTGATAATAATTCTCAGGATTCTTTGCTTATTAATTTTGACACCTGGGAATTTTGCTGACAGTTCCAAGTAAACAAGCATAAAGCACACAATACTAATACACAAACAAAGTGTGGCAGTGAAATGAACATTCCAGGTTCTGTTTCTCGGCTTACAGGCAGTAAAGTACTGCGTAGACATTAGTAACAACAGTGTTACTCTTTTACACATCATAATAATATATTACACTAAAGTAAGCAAGACAAACATTTCTGTTGATGTAAATAACTACAAAATAATTGTGTAGCAATAACAATAGTAACTATACACAAGACATAGCACATGCATAAAATCTCTTACATGATTTCATATATAAGAAAAGTAAGTATATATAAATATACATGTAAATATCATAACTCTACGCATACAACAATGCAATACACTGCGGAGCTCATGGTTTTACTTGGTCTACCCGGAAAGAATTATTACAAATTTATTCAGAGTTTTGTCGTGCACTCTGACCTCAAATAAAAGTATGATATCCTTTTACTTACAATATAAAATGTGTTTTATCCTGTAAACCTGTAATGCTGTCATAAATACACCCTTTACTACGAAACTACACACATATAATGATATCACAGTCCTCTGAAACTTAAAAAGTCATCTTCATGCTACACACTAATAAATATACTCCCCGCATGTTGTACATGTACAGGGAATCTGCACTTCCACCACAACCAGTATTTATATTTTACCTATAGGTATATAGCATATATTCTATACACATAAGTAAACGCAACATCCCAGACATGTTTTGGTCGAATTTAATGTTAGTTTGACTTACCTTTGCATTATTACCATTAACAATGCAATCTAAGACACACAAACACTTTACGTACGCATCCTTTCTCCCACGCAAGAAAATCTGACCAAACCACCCACACGCCAAAGTCATTCAGTAAACTTAAAAAATATTTTTTACTGACTGGGCTGCGACCATCTCGTTAGATTCGCCATGGTATTGACGTCTACGTGATGGATATGGTTCAGTTCAATCCAATGATGATGATGCAATGCTTACCTTGCCGTGCGTGCCTCTTGTTTACTCATTCACACAGCAACCGTCCAATTGAGGGTTGCCTTAAAAAAACCAAGTCAGCCAGCCAAGAATATAAAGTCATTTAGGTGTTTAAGTGCCTGCTATTAGTAATGAACACAGATGAAGCACAATCGTGTAATTTCATAGTGAAAATTACCCACCGGGCGTCCGAAAGTATTTGCTTGGTTTCCCCACGTCTAGTACTCATTTTTTCTACAGGAGGTATTCACGGTACATCAGAACAACTTGAAGTTTTAAGCCAAGGCGAAATAATGATAAGGCGCTTCGTCGCACAGTCGTATCATTAGCACAAGACAATTTGTAAAACACTGGGTAAGTGCTGTAATTACGACTGTTTTGATATACCCCTCCATTCCAGAGCGGTATTATTATTTTAGCAGAAAACCATAAACTCATAATCATTATAAACCA
The DNA here is from genome assembly GCA_019776165.1 of Pogonognathellus flavescens. Lineage (NCBI taxonomy): Eukaryota > Metazoa > Arthropoda > Collembola > Entomobryomorpha > Tomoceridae > Pogonognathellus > Pogonognathellus flavescens. The sequence goes on along the minus strand of JABASD010001071.1, from coordinate 22,720 downwards.
CAGATTTCTTAAGTTGTACCCAAAGGAGTGGGAAAGGTATTCTTTGGGTTTCCACACAGTATATTTGTTTCTTCACATAAAGAGGGCTATATTATATTTGAAAGATGATGCTAAACAGTAATATGCTCAATATAATTGACAATTCGGCAACTTCATCTACCTGTGCCGCTGTACCTAGTAAATTGTAATTCACTTAAGGCAACAACATGATTGCCATTAGAGTCCATTAGGACTACCGATGAAACCCTTGTGCTTTATTCGACGAATGATTCAGTCTGTATTAATAATTACTTAATCATCGTAACATGAAAAGTGTTATAGATGCTACATAAGCGGTAGTAATAAAAAAATTCTCAGAAATATATTCGAAGATGACACATTTATTATTTTGTATAAAAAGCATACATTTTCACAGAGATGAGTAAAAGAATACATCATGTACGTAGGTATAATATACATATAATATATTATGTTCAGGCAGTTTCAGGAAATTTAGTTCACGGATATCGCAAACTGCAAAGGTACACTAAGTAAATGTAAAGTTGATTACTGTTGAGCTATCAAGTGAGGACTTATTATTCAGTCGTCGATACAATAATGTAGTGAGAATCGCAGACTGTGTCGCACCATATTTGTCACCCGGCACTTTGGCTCCTCTTGTCTTGCTCTTGACTGCAGTGATCGCAACATTAGCATCGCCAATTAATCAACCCAGAATCACACAACTAACTCCTAGACTGCAGGTAGAGGTACAGATATTACAACAAAATATTCTTCATTTGTTACGTCAAACTAAACTCATCTGAATGCAAAGAGAATAGTCAACTTGAGCTGACCTTCCTCATTTTTTGAATACGTCATGTTAAACATCACCTAGAAACAATTGCAATAATAAATAATCTTCACTGTACCGACTAATCTTAAGCATGATTTACGCATTGGGAATTAGTTGACAGTTCTCATGTTCATAAAATGATTTCAATATAATTAATTACTTTATAGTAGATAATACGAACAGAATAGTTTATTTAATGTCATTGCTTTTTGGATTTTGGCAAGCGTTTTCATTGTGGAACTCAATATACAGATAGAATTCAGATATGAAAGTATACATAAAAACGTAATCTTTGTAAATCTACTCGACCACCATGAAGTTTCAACACATATCAGGGAGCAACTCCGGGAGCACTAATGCCCACGCATACAACTACCTATCACAGAATTATGAAGCATTATTAATTACAGAATTATTAAGTAAAACCAGGTATGGTTAATTAGTAAAATGTATTTTATCTGATTAAATTATTTAGAACATTATTAAAGGGATACGTATCAAAACTTTCACTTGATAACCGGATGTTTTAGGATTCAGTACAAAACCAGATCTGAAATCAAAATCAGTCCATTCATCAGTCTTATCCTGAACTCGTATACCAGTCTAAAAGAATCAATATTTTGGCAAATAGAAAGTATAAATCGGAAGCCCGAGAATGGTATGCCTAAGTAGAGTTTACAAATAAACGGACTTAAGAATTACTTTATATACAGTACAGTAATCATTAACTCTAAATTTTTCATATAAAAACTTTGTCTCTACTTGTTGCTGGGACATTTGCGGCTCCATACGGACAGCCCGATATCGCATTGCGTACTTCACAAAGTAGAGCTCTCATACAAGTCGCTCCGTTGAGACGGGAATCCTCTTATGGTCTGGATCAACTTGTCAGGCTTGAGGCTTGCATCTCTACTCCATGTTCTGCAAACTCCAAATGTCCGAGTTGAAAATGAAATCCCCATCACAAAATTCAAGCACATCATCGACCCGGCTGCTGGACAATACAGTTTAGAGTGAGTTCTTGGAAACACTCGAAAAGAACTTTAACCTTTTTACGAATTTGGGATCAGGATATTAAATCTTGTGAAATTGGTGTTGTTATTTGCAGTTGCGAAACTAACATTACGTAGAAATGGAAATAGCGCACTAGAGCCTGGATTTCTGAAGTCTGTGCCTATAGCTTAGGCAATTGCGGAAACTACGGATACGACGAAGAAACAAGGCTCCAATATTTAGACTCTGTAGTTCAGGCCAAGAGCGGACAAACTCCTTGGTGCAGTCCTGAAGGCATCAGCTACACTTTAACCTACACAACCGATGAATCTGGATTTCAAAGGGAGCATGCCTAGTTTCAGACTACACTTATCCAGTTGCGACTCGCTATATTTCAGATATCTATTTATTAGATTCGTTTCGTTTCCAATAACTATGCTGCATCTGTGGAAACTCGTGTAATCGTCTCTGATAACGACTATTCCATTCCAGCAGAAGTCTGTAAAGTCATTTCAAACATCGAATCATTTTCTATAATTGCAATTAATGATATTTTATACATTCACTGTAAAAGAAGAGTATAGCAATCAAATACCGTGCACATAAAAAACGAGTAGGAAAAATGAGACATCTTACAACCATTAATTTGGCATAAAGAATTAGGAATTATAGTTTTGAATATTGATATATATTAAGATGATTAAGGCGACAAGTGCTTTTGTGACCTACTACTCTTTATACATGGAAAAGCAACCCAACTTCATCGGTGTAATGATATTGACAGGACATACATAAACCATGAAACATACATGATACCATGTATATGTACCATGCAAAAGGTACATATACCTTTTACACATATTTTCGCAATACAATTTTTCCAAAGTATCAATTTTGCGAAACATTTACTAACATGCTTTGTCGTTAGAATAAATTAGCCACATTAATTATCCTTAGAGCGCATTAATTAAAAATACATATAATCACTTAAAGATGCGTATAATTACTTCAATATAAGTGTATAATCTATTGTACTAACATTTTAGCAAGCGTAAGTGTCTGGAGGCAACATGAGAAAAGTTTTCAAAGTATCACACACATAGGATCTAATGATTCTATCGAATTCTGTTCCGTATACGTAATGAAGACCGTAATGAGTATGCAATCATTACCATCGCTAACTTTAAAGTTCAAAAGACATAACAAGTAAACTGCATTATGTTTGAATAGAGAAAGAATGGGAAGTTTAATATAGACGTACCGAGTAAGAACAAAAAATACGTATTGGTTTATTAAATGTATCTGAAAAATATGCAGATCGGGTGCCAGCAGTTGTATGTATGTCTATGGCCAGGAAGGTATGAATGTTGCTGTGTGTATTGGTTCATACAAGAGTAACAAGAGAGAGAGAGTATCTGTATTTATTCATTTATATTCGTATATCACATAACACAGCGTGGTAATTGGTATAACTATCACCTCATGATTTTTTTGTTTCCAGATGCCCAAAAATGGAAATATTTTTTATACGATCCTCGTAAGTTATTTTAAAGTTGAGCCGACATATGTACGTACACAGCACACACACATCTTTTACTATGATTGTTATATGTATTTTACTAGTGTAGTATGTCGTCCAGTGTTCAATTCTTGGCTACGTATCGTCGCGTCGCATCCGTAAGTAATTTTACTACATGAATATTGTGCTTTGACGTATTTCTTTAGATAAATATAACATGGGGACTTGTATGGTGTATGGAGTTGATTGTCTTGAAACAAACAACAGACGACCGAGAGTGTCCAACATTTGTTGTTTTTCGGTGTCGCATGTCGGAAGAAACACACAATATAAAGCGTATCTTATGCCATATATCTATCTCTAAAAACGACACATGCTCACACCACAGTGCAGTCAGTGACTTTTAAACATGAAGAAGCAGGAAGTGTCAGCATTTTCAAAGGGTTACACTCGGTATTTTATTCATTCAACCAAACCTTTCCTATTTGCCTTCACACAGGAATTTTGTACAAGTCAAACACGGCGACCGTATAAAACACACATACCATTGGCACACAAAACACACGTTGGTATTTTAACATAGGTATTTTCTTCTGCAGATTTTCTTTATAAAAATCTCATGCACACACTGGCTGCGTTTTATACAGAAAATGAAGCCGCAGCAAGTGTGTACCTACCTGTCTGTGCATTTGTTACCGGAACATTGTAATCTCCATTCCAAAGAGCTGATGGTAGGTAGGTATGTCGTTTGTACATTGCTAGCTGTCTGTGTACGAATTTTATTTTCGTCTTTACCTTGAATGACCTCCTGGTTTAAGCTAGAAATGGAGTGACCTGTGGAGACGACATTATTAAAGAAGTTGATTTAAGATTCTACCTGCTGCTGCTGCTGTAGTCCAATCTAAGGATTGAATTGACCTGTACAAAAATGTGTATCTGCATGAAATGCTACACATGCGGGACTTAGAAGAGTAGCACAGTTGTTGTAAGATAAATAAATGCTAAAAGAGTATCAAAGTATAAGGACTGTAAATGTCTGTTTCTGTGTGAGTGTATGAAGTAGGTTGTCTCTTGTCTTTTATATTACGCAGAGCTTAAGTGCCTACTCGAGTGTCTACTACATGCCGTTTGCCCATAAGTGGGTTTACGCCCAAACGAGTAAAAAAGCAAGATTTTTTCTGCATTTAAGGGTGCCCACCCAGTACTGGAATTTTTTGAGAGACTTTATCGCATTAGCCCATATTATGCAGAGAGGCAGCCCTAAAGTCTTTTTATAACACTGCAGCACTGCATCAAAACTAAACAATACAGTCAAGAAGTACTCTTACTGATTCAAACTTACATTTACATACTGCACACACACACAATACAAATCTGAGCGGAGCTGATGAAAGTTTTTATGTAAATTGTAAATACTCAAAAGGGAACGAGCTCACAGGCTTCTCACCACACAAAAGACGGTAGAAATTGTTGCTCTCGTATTTTATATTAGTATGACGCAATTCATGTATTCTCTGAAGTCCCACTTTGTCTAGAGTGCCTACATCTTGAATGCATAAGAACTGCAGTAATGTAATGTTGTAAATAAACTAGTAGTGTATTCCTCTGAGGAATGAAATAATTCCTTGTAATCTGAAATCTTCTGTGTTGTGTTTCACTCGTGAAATCAGAGTGAGACGGAAAGACTGCTGAACGCAAGATTGTTTCAAATTCTAATCTTATCTCTTGCTCCTTTTATTTTGTTGGTGGTGTTGTTTTATAAAACCGTCTACTGTTGACTGCTGTTCTTACCTATTAGGCTATTATGTTGAAAGTTGAGATTATTAAGTACAGGAGAACTGACTGCTGGATGTTTGGATAAACGTGTGGCAATGGCAATATCATAGCAATAAATAATGATAAAAATATTTCAGCATCCCCTTACTTTATTAAGACTGCGACGAGAGATCTGTGAAATTATGGCTACAGTTAATGCATCCAAAGTAAATCTCTCTACTAACTCTTTTTACTGCTCATCCTATTACAACAGTCTTTCATTTTACACGTATTGAATTACATAGCAATGCACTTCGATACGAAGTTCTCGTGGTATTTTCATTTATAAATTGTTTGTGAGTATATAGAGCTTAAGTAGTAAAGTACTAATGTAATGTAATTGTACCTTTGTTCTTCCATCAAGTTTTACTTGAATCTATGCAAATAAAATATTTGTATTTTAAGCTCTAAGCTCTGTAAAGCATGAATATGGAATTAAATTAATTTCTCATCTGATGTAACCTTGTACACGAACATCCTAAGGGAGAAGTTTAAATGGAAGCTTTAGTACAGTAGGATTTATTGCTTAAGAGGATTCAAACTTTACTTGTGTATTTTTAGAAGCTCTGACGTGAGTGAACATGCATGAACAGAGATGTGTGTAACAGATTGGACTTTTCGTGTAGCAACTTACAACAATCCAGTAACTGAGCTCCAGTTTCTGTTGCTACGTACCTAATCATAATGTTTATCAAAATAAGTCTTTTTCCAATCCGTATCTATTGTACTGTCGCGTTTACTATAACCAGTGTCAAAAGGTGTAGGTGTGGCTAAGCTACGTAGACAGGCATTGATTGCTATAGAACACTTTTCTAACCTAAATTGTAATACGTCACATTTTATTTCAGTTGAAGTTGGAAACTCATGTTATATGTAATAAGAATATTTTGTATACAGGTATCTCAAACCTAATGCGAGGAAAATACCTAAAAATTATGTAGTTACTTGTGCTTTGAGGCACCTATATAGATAATCTTAAATTTCATCCCATTGTATTGATACAAAAATTGTAACATTAGCGTTTTCTTATAAATATTGTGTTTCAATATGGTAGTGGGATGACAAGGCACAGAGACATTAATCAACTATAATTTCCCAACATAAATTCAATAAAAGAGTGATCTGATTACCTATTCTATTACAGGGCCTTTATAAGTTTCTTCACTTGCATAAATATTTAAATGAATGGGGTATCAACAATTTCTTCACCAATTAATTAAAACAATATAAATGTGCAGATGCAATAAATACACTGCACTTAAAAGGCTTTATGGCCTTCATTTGAAGTAAAACTTCCGTTATCAAAGATAAATAATGTTCCCTAATGTTGATTACATAAATTAAAGTCAGGGTAGTTGAAAATCAGTCAAGTGCCAATTTGCCTACAGGTAAACAAAAATGAACCCTCAATATTTATGGCCGCCACGTATAATAGCTTACAAAATCATCGTCATTAATTATTTACAGAAATAGTAGGGCGATTTATTTAATATGCACTCGCTACTGCCTTCATCACTATTACTGCCACTGTTTAATTTTATAGCACTCACAAAATGCATTCTCCCTTGACTAAAACCATAGAAGAGTTAACACATGTTAGGTGTACAAAAGAAATACATAACTTAGCCACATACATACTAAATACGTACTACCACTACCAATTATCGATTTGTGTAGTAGTGTACAGTAATGTAAGCCAACAGCTAATTATACATGAATTTGTAGCAATAAAATATGCATAACTCGTACCTGTATTTGGTTTAACGAACACACGTAAAAATGACAGGAATAATGGTAATGGTAGTATGCTCTGGCAAATTGTGCAAGGAAGATCGAGACTATATTATATTGATGTCCATATTTTAGAACATATTAGATTACAGATTATAATAACTAATTGCATTGCACTGTGTAAGTAAATTTAATGTAATGATAAAGGTAATAGTAGAACTCAACGAAAATCAATGTACGGTAAGAGTTGTAATAATGTAATAATACATGCGTGGATCGAATCAAACATGTATAGTATTGTGTGCACACTGTAGGTACATTATGAAATACCTTGATAGAATGCACAATTGCATATGAATTTGATGTATATTGTATAAGTAGCAAAAGATCTTTGAAGTGAAACTGAGAGAACAGGGGATATTATCATTTCAACCAGTTCAGAAATCGGAGATTAATTGGCTATAAATTTTTAATGCGTTGTAATGTCTGTATGTGTGTAATTAACGCTCCTTATGTGGGGACGGAAATTAATGGGCACTGGGGGTAAACGACTCACAATCAGCCAGCACAAACCCAAACTTCTGCCAAGACAAGAAGACAAGTCAACATGAACAAGGTAGCATAGAAATTCAATACAATGCATACTAATACAAAGGCCTTTAGTAGTAGACCGATAATATTCTAGCCATTTATTATAACAAAGGCTGCTACTAAATAACACTGTAAACACATACTAGACTAAAAGTTTGTAAGATTACAACAGTTATTATATGAAGTCCATCTAGAAGTAAGTTACTCACAATTAGGTATAGCTTAATATTTTTATTGCATGTATTTTGTGTAAGAATTTTTAGGTTGTAAAATTAAATACACTCTGTTGTAAAGCAGTAACGTATTTCAACAGTAGTAGTGTTATGAGAAGATTCATAGAGAAAAAAGTGGTGGATTGTATTGTTGGGAATTATACAGATAGGCACTTATTTCATAATAAAGACTCTTTTACAATGTTGGTTTTGCTTATACGGGTTAGATTTCAAATAGAGGCACGTACGTATACCTAATACTTCATAGTTATAAATTTAAATGGATCTACTGAATAATATTGGTTAAGCTTCGGATGCTGTTTGCTGTTGGAGCCACATTTACATCACGCGAGTTTCTCACTGCCGCAGTATTACAGTAGCTGTTTTCTTGGCTCAAGAATTTTTCTTTTCGCTTCTGTGGACAGGAAGAATTGTGCACCTAATGGTTTAGAATGCAGTGGAGGGTAGGTTGTAAGTCATCAATGATGGTAATAACTAACTGTATGACTAGTAGTCATTATTCAGAGCTGAAAAAAGCATTGAAACTTTGAAACGATTAAGGCGAGAGACAGAGGTGAATAAAACAAGGTGGGCTGTCGGTGGCGAGTGGAGAAATGAAATAGACTTTAATAGTCCATCCGCAGTAAATGCTCCACCACTCTTTACGGCTGCAACCACATCAAATGATTCATTAACATGTCGATATGAATAATGGCAAAATAAATGGAAGCAAAATGCCCAGTTCATTCAAAGAAAATTCAAAATGCCTAAGAAGACCTACACAAACTTAATTTTACCTTCATGATCTGAAACTGATCTCGAGTTTTTTCAAACAATATTTATATCTACAGTTATAGGATACCTAAATAATAATTTGGTTGTATTCATCTTGTAAAATGATTGTTATAGCATATACCTCTATGATGTAAATATTGTTTGAGTGCTCTGTGGAGTTACAATATCAGATTTTATCGCTCTGCACTGATTAGACAGTCTATTATTTGATTCTGCTAATTATCTCAATGGCCAACTGAGATACTCAGCAGTGGGGAAGATCCGAATGTCTGATACTAATTTCAGAGTACAAAAAAGAAACTCTGGTGCCCATATCATATTAATGATGGTGCATCTTCATAAAACATGAAGTCTTAGTCTCAAAGATTTGTAGCAGTCTCAATTGTACCGTTGGTGTTGGGAATTCTTGCTGTATGTCGGTAATATGCATTTTAAAGGCACAGGTGTGCAGATACCAGCTATGTAAGTTTCTCTTTGTGCCATTAACATAACACCAACCCAAAACATAATATTAGTATAGTTTCAGCACAGGTTGTGCAATGATCAAAGTGATATCGACGTTTGAAGTCTTGGAGCATCGCCATAAGCATAACGTTTGTTGTGTATTATGACAACAATTTTTATTTCCTTTAGCTTTGAAATCAGTTTGACTAAGCCAGATCATTATTGTATACTTAGAATACCTACCTATTACCTAAGTAGTAGTGAATTGTAACATTGCACTGCGATCAAAGATAATAATATTCATGCCTAGTACATTCTGTTTGATATACCTAAATGCTTATACAATACAAACTATACATCTATGAATAGTTTGTATTGTATAAGGTTGTGAAATACTACATGGGATTACTAAACGAAAGCAAATACATTTCTCTTTGAAGTGGTTTTAAAATAATTTGACATTTGTAAAACATATCAACAACAAACTACTGTAAGTACAAACTTTGCTTTTTGGTTCCACTCTTTCAATCACAATATAAAGTAACAAGCATAGTGGTATACCTACTTGTTGACTTGTATGTATAAAATCAGAGCAAAAGTTTTAGACTCTGACAATGCGAACAAAACTAATCCAAGCGAATAAATTCCAATCCTCCCTTTCTCCTTTGATAGAAATCAAATCATGTATAGTAATTAGCTTTACATCTACAACTGAAACGCAAACGTCTGAGTTGATGTTGATATTGTGCGTTGCATTGCGTGTGGGTTGACTGTGGATGTTAATATGATGTCATGTTGCGTTATGCTTCGTTCTTTACGTTCCTTCATGTTATGATGATGCAATAATATTATTACAATCATATCCTATGAAGTTATGATATTATTATGCCTAATAACCTTGTGAGTTATATTATTATAATTCTTTGCGTTCTATCTACCTACTTGCTGCTTTAATCTGAGATGTGTCAATGCAGTTCAAAGCGATTGCTTCCTTTGTCTTTTTTATTGTAATACCATTGGATACCTATTTCTTTTATTGCCAGCGAGTTCGTATTGAAGATGTAAGTACATTTGAGCATGTAATTTGAAGCAATCAGAGACAAGGTGGAGTTTATAGTATTTATAATGGTAATGAGCAAGTTAGCAATGAACTGAAATATTTTTACGGTTTAGCACATACATATATGTAGCTACAGGCGGAAATAATAGCGCATTTTATTTGTTTTAATAACCCTTGCATTAGGTCATGGTACAGACAGAATGGACCAACACTTACTCACAACTATAAACAAAAATGTCCTAGAATTTTTATGCCTCTACTCTTTAGTTTTGGTATATTGATAAAATCAAAGTAAAAATATGAAATCTGCATCTCCACCGTGAAATTAAATGACTATAATATCTCAAGGCATTTGTAAAGGTTCCTGCAGTGCATTTGTAAGCAACTAATACAAATATATACCTTTGCTTCCAATGCCACCATAACCAATAGAAAAAACACATTAGTAAGTTCGCATGCAAATATTGTAGGACACTTGCATGAGAATGGGTTGTCTGTTTGCACGATAATTCTGAACAGTTTTAGATAAAGGTTTCAGACATTTTATACCCGTGTTCAAATGGCCAGTTAAGATTAATTTCGATCAAAGAATGGATCGAAGATCTGTCAACTCCTTTATGACCTCTAACAACGCAAAGGCATTAGACAAAAGGGCCAAAAGTGGCAAAAGAGAAATTACTCCCGATGAATGTTTACAGGGAGCAATAGGCCCCCACAATCCGAAAAAAGGCTAAAATTCGCAGTTCTAATCGCTTCATACTGATTATATTATTACATAATAATTCAATTTCTAAAGACACTTATTTACATCATTTGCAAAAGATTTATTTACCATGATTCATCTTTGTAGCTGAATTCTGCCTCAGCATTCGAAACGAACAAACGTACATAAAGTTTGTGGTACCTAATCATCGTAACTAACAATTAATCCCTCCCAGTAATAAATGTAAAAATTTATTAGTATTATTCGTAATGCTTACTTACATTTGTAGGTATAGGTATAGTTACTTCAGGATTTATATTATCAACACTTTGCACGTTATGTCATTATCATGTGTTTCATCTCGTCTCGTCATAAAACTAAGTGCACTGCAAAATTAAAATATCTTTCGCGTCAAGAACAAGGATGATGTTCTTGATGGCTCATCTCTCCAAAACTAACATTGGTTTCAATTTCATCCTTTCATTTTTTACAAGCACTGTTATATATTTGTGGTATGTCATACTATGCCAAATCCACTACCAATTCCTTGTAACTTCATGTTCATAGAAACACGAGGTAAGTATTGTTAACATACTTCTTGTGCGGAATCGTTTGCCATTTTTATCTTACACAATTACACCAGTACACGTCTGGTACATTCTGAGATGAAAAGAACACACAAAACAAGTAGATATAAGCGAAGAAAAAATTTATAGCAAGGGAAATTTATTTCAAGTGCCAATAAATCGAATAAATCCTAGGCCAGCAGCATGCGAGCATAATTTGATAGCCATAGCCTACAAAAAGTAAATGATCCTCACAGGTACAAAGTCAAGAGAGCCACAAAAGTCTACATGGTTATCCACACTCCAATGTTTTCTAAAGCGCTTCATCCGCCTCCAGCGAAATAAAAAAGTATTTTAAATTGCGAACAATCTTCTATAACTTATTCATACATTATATTTGCCTGTATATTAGTTACAATTACATTTAACTTTACATGATACCTGTCCTTTCACCTACAAAGGTGAATTTGTTAGAAACTATGTTCGTGTGCTTGTAATATCATCATGCAGCATTGTTTTGCATACAGCCTATAGCACTCCTAACGACGATGGCAAGGAGAGCAGAGAAGATAGAAAAACGCATTATTTACAATACACAGAACGAAAGACTGAAGAGAGACCTCCCATGTTATCCACACCTTGGCAATTTCCCCTGATATAAAATGTTTATGGGAGCATGTGGTCCTCCTCTTGGCCCTGATTGCTTAAGCTCAAACTAACTGATAGCTTGCTGCTGTGCTCACTTGTCATTATTATCTTCTTGCAATTCTTTCTGTTCGCTTTAGCAGTCTTTGCATTGCTTTAGCAGTCTTTGCATTGCTTTAGCAGCCTTTGCATTGCTTTAACAGTCTTGGCATTTGCTTTAGATGATATAAAGTTAAAAACCAACATACCAGCAGACTATGTACTACGGACTGCTTTGACTTTAGTTGTTATGATTTAGTTTTGCATTTCTATACTTATAATATTATACTACTTGATTTTTTTGTGTGCATAATTTACCAAGTATAGTAAATCATAGTATGACTAGTACTATAGAAGTTGTAACTTTTTTCTGTGTACATTGCATAGTAATAAAAATAACAAAATGACTATAGTATTAAAATAAATATGAAAATGTTACACAGACAGACAGTAAAGTAAATAAATGGTGTGCTGTGTGCAAAGCGTGTTGTGCAAGTATCTTTAGTTTCTTTAGCTGAGTCGTTATGATTCAGCTTTTCGAATCTTGCAAAGGGATCAAGTGAAAGGATCTTTGAAAAGTCATTACTCATTTTTAGCCCAATTTTTATATCTTGTCCGTTGCACGTCATGTTTGCATGAGTCTTTAGTACTGAGCCGCTTGAAGAGAGTGACATGACACACATTTTATACAATAAAACGACATGGCACAATATTTTGTTCATGTTCATACAATACAATGTACCACAAAGAATATAGTACTTACTAACAGTACTGCATACGTTGTTGTGATTAGCCAAAGGACTATTTTTTACATTGGGGACGATTTGTAAAAGTTTTGTTGATTAAACGCTATGAATTATTGCCTTAACTTTTACTACAAGCAAGGACTATAATGCTATTACACGTTAGATATGCTAGAAGCTACTTAAGATTATAAATAAGCATCCAAATGGACTAATGTCTCAGCCTATAAGCCTTAGTAAATATTTCAAACTGTTGAGACTAACCTCCTCAGTGTGATTGTGTGATATTTGCGAAGAATTCTTTGGTGCATTACTGATCATTGAAAATGTGAAACTGAGTGTGTCAATTAATTATAAGATTCATTAAAGTATTAAAGTGATTTACTAGAATTATCATGCCCTTTTATAGGTTTTTGATTCATTCATTCATTCCCTGAGATGAATGAATCAAGAGGTTGACTGCTGGTGAGTGACCGAGTTCCTTTAATTGACCAAACCAGACCAGTCACATTCTAGATTCTCGCAGATTGTCGGATTAAAAAAGTCGGAGAGACATGACGTGATTTGATAATGCATTGCAATACATTCTTAACGACCAACTAACTCACTTTACTAACTACTAGGCACGAGATACAAATTCTATTACAGTACATTCACTATCCCAATGCTTAAAAGTATTATCATTCATTCTCATACCATCACAACTGTATTGTCAACCGTTTCTTGTCCTCATGTAGTTTACGGTTTAGCCATGCAGCTACCTATCCGTTTTCAATAATAAGATAGGTATGTCATTGCCAATGAATGTATTGCATAGCTGTGCACAAGAAATGATGCTTTCATTTTCATTTAAAATCCTTTCCCTTTGGTTTGACTCCATATATGGGACATTTCCTCCTTAAAACTCTGAAAGTCGAGTTGAGTTGGCTTGAAGGGTATACTACTGTATATAGGGATATCTTACATACACAAAAACTATTGAGTTGCTTGAATGTTGAATATAGGCCATAGAAAAATGTTTAAGATGTATCGCATTCGTATTTACTACCATATTATAACTACCTAGAGAAGAGAGCATGGTTTATTATAGGAAATGAACCTACCATACAATTCCTAACTGCTACAACATGTGAACGTGGCCAGCTATACGCAAAGACTTGGGTTCTTTAACTGACAACAGTTGAATTTGGCTTAGTTAGTAAGCTTTAAGGTAACTGATGTGAAGTGATAGGAGATGAACGGTCGGTGATTTTTTGTGTGAGATTTCTTTATATGGTAACTCCAAATTAATGTTTTAGGTTTAGGTTAGAGTGTCGAGTTGGTTGGGTAGTACAATGGTAGTAGTAGTAGTAGTAGAGGTTGTATTGCTTTCTATTGAATTGCTTCACATGTAAATAGTAAATACGTGGCAAGTGTAGCAGCAGGCATTGCTTTGTATATAGCTAAGCAAACACTTCTATCCTTTTAAATTTCTTTGGGACACAACCAACATAAAATAATCTTGGCTGAAGCTTATCAATGGTTTGTTGTTATAATAGCCTAAGCAAGTCAAGTCTGGACAAGACAACACTTCAGCCCTTTTCGGGGGAAAATAAATATGTAGTATGCACATAAAGCTTAAGACTGTTTATTATTTTCGTGTAGAAGTATATGCCATGTAAAGCAGTCTTGTTCTTGTTCCAATGCTCAAAGCTCCATGGGTTCAGTCCAGGAGCACGTGCCTCTGCTGTCTGAACTCTTGCAAGGCAAACCCTTTCTGTTGGCATTTTGACTTAACGGTGATATTTGTTAACGCTTACCTTGTATGTATTTAAAACATGAATGTCTATAATATATTACTATATGAGTGCTTTTAATTTGTTTGATTTCTGTATTTATTAGCCATATAAAAAGCTATAGGATAATAATATAACTCATGTATTACCTGCCTGCACTCTCACATGCAATGTAGAAGTATAACCAATGTTATAAGGCGAGAGAAACGATTGTAACGGATTTAATTCAATACCAGTATCACATCAGTTTACTTTACATTAGTATAGTGAAGCATTGTCGGCACCAAATTTGGGATCGGTCTTCTTTTCTTCTTCTGTGTGTATTTCATCTCTTTTCATTTCACCATCTCTGTCTGTCTGTTCTTTAACTTTAGTATTGTGATGATTGTGCCGTGATGTCAGTTGAGTTCATATCATACCCATTTCTGGATTTCCTTTGTTACGTATCTTCACACGAGCTCAAACGGATTTCGCTAGTGGTACACCACATCTTTGAATTTATAGTATTGAAAGTATGAAATGAATGAGTACAAGGATGATGATGATGATGTGAATGTTTGTATAATCAGAGAAAGAAGATGCCCTTTGTGACTTCTATAAACAGAATTACTGACGCATCGTATACAACATTAAACAGGCTACTGCATTTCATTGTTTTGAAATATATCCAAATATTACTCACTACCTAAATTATTATTTGCTTTTATATTTCTGTCTATTATTTTAATTCTATTCTTTCAACATACATTAGGTACTACTACTGTGTAAACTTTGGTTCATTAATAAGTAGCGGAAGCTGCCTTATAGGATTTCGATGTGTCTTTTTCTCAGTTAGTGTAGCTATGTCTTGTATTAGATTTGTGTATTCTTCCGCTTCTCTATAAAATACGTTTTACTATGGTTGATTTTATTTTATTAAGGATTTAAATTGACATCTAACATTCGGTGTAGGGAAGATTGTGTCCTTATATAAAGATAGAACCTCCTTCTATTTCAATTACTGTATTTAGTTAATTACATGTCAATAATATTTTTTATTTAATTTTTTATGACTTCCTTTTTAGTAAGTTTTACTTGTGGGTTCATCTTCGTGCTCGTACGTCGTATTTATTTACAAAGTTACATCTTGTGCACATATGCGTCTTTTATTTCCACTAATTACCACCTTATTAGGTGATGATAAACGGAATGTTCCTCTCATCACTTTATTAACCCATATTTACATAACATTACATCAGTTTTGGTGTTTAGTAGTTTACTGTGCTTGATATACATTACCTTACCGTCAAAACACTAGTAAGTGTTATTTACCCATGTTTTTTAGAAGAACAAGACCTGCAATACAAAGGAATGATCATGATTTGACTGTAAACGTTATATAGCACACTCCATGTCATGTCCATGCAGCCCTGCCCTACCTCAATATATTTCCATATTTGAATCGCTTTTATTTTCTATATACAGAGCTGTCTTTGTGTGTTTTGTGTTGCGTTGTGCATGTCTAATGCAAACTTCAGCTAAATTGATTTCGCACTTCCAAAACATTTTAGGCTAACAATCTTGTTTTACACTACTGCTAATGTTTTATACAACTAACTTGCAATTCACATACGCTCTCAGTGTTTAAAATGTCTCATGCGTCTACAAAATAAAGTAAAAAATCAGTAAAAGTGAATCTCACGTATACCGAAATGAAATTGAAGCTTGAATACCTTTTGCCAGCAGCAGTTACCTACAATTAACTCAACTTGTGTAAAACCTTTTAAAAAATATTTCTCATGAACTTTTATATTGCAGTATTTTGTAATCAGATAGATTGATGGAATCATTGGACGAAGCTTACGTATAGTATAATATAACTTATCTGTCATTAGTTTTTAAAAGCTTAGCTAACTTATTAATTATTCCCTGCGTAGCTGTTCACTCAACAGCTTTTTAGAATACAGATATAATATCATAACCATCACAAATTCTCAAGCATTTCGTCTGTGTGCATCATTATGCTTTTTGCACAATTTTTTTACCAAATAACACTCATTGGGCAACTGAAAACTGTAAGGAAGATTTGATATGCTTGTAGCTGCCACTACATTAATCTCGTAAGATCTAGTACATATGTTATAGGCAGCCGATGGCCAATATTCAGTAAAAACAAAAACTAACCTGCCTGGAGTTCCTTTCCTCCTCTTTTTATTTGCTTAAGTAATGTGTGTGTAACTACTCTTTCTTTTTACTGCCATTGCATTCTGATCTGACAAAGAAACAATATACCGCATTGTGTGTGCAACAATAAAAGTGAAATAAAAATACAAGGATTACATTAGTATGTCAAACATGCATTCCACATCTAACGTTTGCTACTACACGCTAAGAGATTTTCCACAACGAGTCAACTCTCTTATTCTTCTCACAGTTCATTGCAGATCAAATATCAAAGAAGAGAGCGTTTATTCTGACTCTGTGCATCCCCTGAATTGTTATAGCAGATTTGTATAAAGTAACATTACATACGAGATAACATAAAGTAACATATTGAAACAAAGCTTGCCTGGGTATACCAGCTCACATAGTAATTCACATACTACTTAGTTATCCTTTTTCATTTTGATTCTCTTTCTTACATACCATAGAAGCAGATTATATAAACAATTAATACAGCCACATTGGACTGTGGATAATCAAATAGATGTTATAGTTATTGGCGAAAGTTAGAATCGGGAAAACTGATGAAAGCCTAGGTAATATCAAAGACTGTCAAATGCAACCTTACTAAATTAAACTTAAAGTTGGTTACGGCCAGGATATTACATTATAATACGGTTTAATGATGCAACCTTCTTAGATTTACCTAGTTGCAACTTCAATTCAAAACTTGTTTCTTTACAATTAGGGATTTTAGGTTAAACTGATTTTCATATACACGCATAAATCAACCACTATAATTTATCTACAAAAACTAAAATATAAAAAACTAAAAAGTTCGTAGTTTGTAGGCTTTGTGTTACCGTTTCATCTAGAGCTTAGTTGAAAGTTTGTTTTTCTTCATGTTGACTCCCCTTGAAGGATTTCACTCTTTGCCTACAACACTCAAGTGCAGACTACGTAGGTATCTGAAGTCTGAAGCGCATAGTATACAACTTAATTTTATTTTGCTAAGGTTCACATTGTGGTAATGAAATGTGTTGAAATCGGCAAGATACAACGGAAAGTATAAAAGTCTGGAGATGAAGTTTAGAGTGAAGTAATTAATGCAGGTAGGTAATCATCTGCATTTGTCAAAGTAAAAACCTATGCATGCAGCTGAGCTCAACTCTAACACTACTTACTCTCAGACTGGTACTCTCAATCTCAAAGACCAGACACTCAAATGGTTAATTTACTTGAAATCGAATGAGTAATTTTGAAAAGCTTTGTTTTCTATCTTTTGGCTGGAAGGAGCTGCCAGTTACGTTACATTTCTCATGACAAGACATTTTCTTCTAGAGAATAAAGTGCAATCAACAGTAATGTAAAGCAAGTAGCCTACAGGAGGATCTTGGTTCGTCCATTCATTTGACTCGGAATGACTGACTCGCATCTAGTACTTAAAAGCTCGTAGATGTGAAATAAAATTCAAAATATTTCATATATCTGAATAGAAATGAAAGTGGAAAGTAAAAAATAGAAGCACACTATAATGATGTACAAACATCTACTCAAATCACTATGCTACTATCAAAAAATTATTTCGTCAAAATATACGTAAAATATGTTAGGAATGAATACCTTCATTATTTTAGAGGATTTTGATTTTGCTTGAAAGCTGTCGTCTCTGCGATCGTACAGTTCAAAGCAAAACCACACCAAAGGAAATATTTCCGTCAAAACAACTGAATCCATAGGTACCTGACCTCAACCATATCAAACTCCACTCTCATACAGATATGAAGAAAAACACCAAAAGCTGAAATATTAATGAAGCTCCTTCTTTTACATAACCAAACCACAACACACTTATTTTGGTCTACTGTGCTGTATGGTATTTGATTTGCCTTGTCTGTCTATGCTTGAACGATACGAGTGCATAATGATGATAGGCTATTCGTATAACCCGTCATTATGTTGATGCGCCCTAAGGAAAACTATATCTACCTAATCTCACAATACCTACTACTACACAATGAACTATGAACACAGGTCATCTTCAAACGTACTTCTATTAAACTTTCGTTTAGGTAACACTAATGATAATAATAATACGAAACTACTTATCAGGTCCTCACAAATATTATTTTTTACTTGTAACCATTTGTGGAGTTGGGCACCTGAAGAGAATGATGTGATGTTGATGTGATCTTTGAAGCTACTCAAGTTCATGCACAATCTAAAAATACAGACCTGCATCAAATTAAACGCTTTAAAAAAATTATTTCAATTTGTTATTTGCAATGAGCCCTGAAGAGGTTTATACAAGATGCTTTATAGTGTTTTGTATGGCATGACTAGCTAAACAGCAGTGTAGTTAATCCAATGTAGACTGAACTCTGACTCTTCTGTATAGAACATGTTATTTATTAGTGATAGCAACGTAGATTCCTATAATATGCTCACTTTTACCAGCAAATATTAAATACAGATACACCTACCACGTTAGCAAAGCTACCTTGAGTTGTGAATGCATCCTCTAGTATATACAACGTAATACAACGTTGCGAAGGAATTCTGTTTGTTATTCTATACAGTATACTAAAAAGTGAGTGCAGATTCTACGTACGTGCTCGTCTCGGCTATATTTGTAATTCGTACTAGTATGAGAACGACTTTGACTTGAGAAGACAAGCCAGAGAGGATGAGCATAACAGAAGAAGACACCCAGACCAGACAAGTTTCCATAAATGAAATTCTACTTCATTATTCATATTCTGTAAATCACAACAGTGATAGTCCTGTCTAATGTGGATGTTGTGTGTTGGGTTCCTCTGCTCATCTCTCTCCTCGGTCTGTTCGTGTACATTATCCCACCACATCAGACTATACTCACCTCGTCGTGTGCATAATGAATTCACGAGTACGAAAAGCTTAACGTACTTAGTGCATTAGGGATGCAAACCACCAGCACACACAGTCACACTATAGGCACATAGGTATCCTACACATTATTCTTTTAGACGTATAGCTTTATCGTATATTGTAATAATACTCAAACAACCAGAATAATGTAATGATCTGTGAGACATAATACTTGAGTTTGGCTGCATTTTCAGTGAGTTAACTATGTTATGCTACAGTAATACAGATTTTCAAGGTAATATTCAATTTCACCATTACTAAGTAGTACTTGTACGAGGCGTCATTTATATTACACTTCAGGCTTACGTTTATAATAGGAGTTTGTCAGTGCATGCAAAACAGATTCACATGCTATGCACATTTACCTATCTCTACGTGTGGGTAGGACAATTTACTCATATTACATTTTAAATTTTATCGTGTGTAGTTTAGTTAACTTGTTAGTCATATACATTTCATTAGAATAAATATACATGCAGTGTGAAATTGTAAGTGCAAAGCAAGTACCTTTGCAATAAAATATCTAATTGTAATATTGTAGAATTGCTCGAGCAATACTAACGTATATACTACTGCGATCACAGATTGTACATGAGTTTTACAGCGATTGCCATGTCGCGAATTGTTATAGTCAGCTAACTAAATGCTTTTCCATGTAATTGAACAACTCATTGAATATGAAATAAGAAAATAATGGCTAACACTTGTTCTTGTAAACTAGATCGCATAAATGTGTCATAGAAAAATTATACTCTTCCATTTTAGTGCCTATCTCTCCTTCAGTCGTTTGCAACTTTCAGGCTTTACGTGACAACCAACACGTCTTATCACTCAGGTGTCTTAATACGAACTGAGGTGTACCCCGAGTTTAAAAATTGCCTTTATGGATGATACATGATTATTTATTAAAAAAAGAAATTCAAGGATAGAACTTTCGATTTCTATCAGTAATTTATTTGTTTTACAATATGACATCAGATAAATGAGAATGCCAAGATACTTTGACAATGTGTAACCCATAAGAGTTTAGTTCGTCTCATCGATTTTTGACACATTGGTTAAGATGTTATTAATTTTACGAAATTGTACCTTACAATTAGTAAAACGTTAAGTACGATTCAACTATATTAAAGAAAAGTGTATTATTTTAATTAATATCAGAGTAAGAAGCCTGATTGACCCGTCATTGTACCTACTATATCAATTGAACGAAAAATAAGTTTCAGTTATTAGAACAAACTTCCATAGATGCTAAATGCGACAAATAATTTGTGACACATTTTTGTAGCCTGAAGGTGTCTACAAACTAAATAGTTGCTAAATCCCTTGTACAGTTAGAAAATAACAAAGTGCATTAGTTGCATAGAGTTTTCCGTGTAGTATTGATGGTTCACTTTGTGCACATTCGACTTAATTGACTGAGAAAGGCCAATGTTTATCATGTGAGCCTTATTTGGGCCCAGTTAAATACTCGGTAAGGAATTATTGATAATAAATATTGGCATGAATTTACAAGCTGTACTGTTTGGAGTACGGACTACAGACAGTGAGACCATATTATAGCCGGTATACGTATAATATAGCCAGAAGAGTCATTATATTTTATTTGTAGTAAGTATACCGAACCTAATAAGTCGACAATTCATAAGCGAGTGAGTGTAGGAGAAATAATACTCTAGTAAAACACAAATGAGTCAGTGTGTATCAAAGTATGTATTTATTATGTGTATTCATAACATCTTCAATAACACATTATTGTAGGTTGTAGCCGTTGACGTTACAAATGCAATGAATCAATGCATTCCATATAGAGTCACTATTTGCACCTCGAGACTAATTATTTATTAAATTATCGTGTACACATATTATTAAATAATTTATTATGTACTGATAATTCGTCATAAATTCGCACAATGAGCAAGATGCATAACAATTAAGTGTGCTTACTCGTGTCAATTAACTTAAAACACGAGATCACTGTCCTTATATATTCCGTTCCGTTGGAGTCTTCTCTCAATCTGCATACGGCAGTTTATTTTGCATTAAAATTTGGAGACTTCGCCCATATATAAACTTAGGCAATGCATTTATGCATATTTTTCAGCTCACTTCACTCCACGCCGCCTCACTTTACATTCTCAAGTGCTGTGTATCTGTATTATGTTTCCATAACTGTAATAATAATAATAATATTGGTCTTTATGCACAGATACTAATTCTGTGAATGCTGTAATCTAATGAATTAGAAATGCTTCTTACCACTTATGAAAACGCAATAAAAATTCATAAGGGAAAGAATAATCGTCAATAGAAAACAGTTTGTACAAATAATGATGAGCCATTTGGAACAGTAAAGTCGCCCACACAAGCCCGAGCTTATATTATTGTATTAAACAGTTTTTATACTTTTTATACTGAACTGTAGTTACCACACAGCGATTGCAGGCATGGTGCAAGCACATTATAACTTATTATTGACGATTTCACACTACTGATTGCCGTTTTGAGAAATATTGTTAAATTGTAAAATTGACATGGAGAGAGAGTCTCGTTAAGATGTCCTGTCGCCTTGCTTGCCTTATATAAAGGAATAGAGCAATGGACAACTTCAAAGAGTCATCTCCAATTAACTTCATATTCCATCAAAGAGTGCACACAGCAAACATTTCCAAAACCACCGCAAACTGCAATTCAGTTTTGAAAGCAGTCTTTGTATATTAAAGGCAGTTACAACTGCTGCAGACATAGGACATTTGGTGTTGGAGCATAAAATGTGAAAAATGTGAGTAACGAGTATTATAATGTCCAAAGGGGTATGTTTACGTAATATAAATATATTCTATATTCTAATTTAACCGTGCACTGCGTAGGTTTTGAAATCCATTTTCAACCATCACCCTCCTACAATTTGAATGCAAAACGTGATTTTCTTCCTTTTTGTCTCATCTCATCTACATGGCGTGTCTGCTATGGATTATGGATATTCTACTGGTCTCTGGTCGCTGAACTCAAGTTATTCAACTGTGCTCTCAGCCCTCTCAATAGTTCCGAGCTCATGTAACGTTACGTTGTTACCTTCAAATCTTTCACAGCAAAAATAAACCTACTGTCAACAGCACAACACATTCTTTGTCTTGACATTTCAAGCGGATGTCACGTCTTTACATGCACACAGGACTAAACCTCAGTATTAATTTATTATTGC
>JABASD010001070.1:0-48696 GCA_019776165.1 Pogonognathellus flavescens | reverse complement strand
GATTTCTTTCTCGGCTTTTTAATTTCAACCTGAGTTGTTTCAACTTCAGGCTCAGCGATTTCTGGCTCGCTTACTTTCACTGCTTCCTGAGATTTCTTTCTCGGCTTTTTCATTTCCACCTGAGCCGTTTCAACCTCACCAGGTTTCACAATTTCTTCTTTTGTAATTGTTACTTCCGCTACGGCATCTTGCGATTGCTTTCTCATTTTCTTCACTTCGACTTGAACAGTTGCATCTTCACTTGTCTCTTCTGTTGGCTTTGGCTTCACCTTTTTCACTGACACTTTCGTTTCTACATCTTCAGACTTCCGTCGCGGCTTTTGTAATGCAACTTGAACTGTTTCCTCTTCAGGCTCCTCAACTTCCGTAATTTGTACATCCTCTGACTTTTTACGAGGTGTTTTTAATTCAACAACTGTTTCCGCTTCTTCCGGCTCTTCCACTTCAGGCGCTTTCTCTGTTTTAATTTTGATTTTGGTTTCAACATCTTGGGACCTTTTGCGCTCTTTCTTTACTTCGATTTGCTCTGTGACTTCTACAACCTCTTCCACGTCCGGTTCTTTCACTTTCTTTACAGAAACTTTTGTTTCTACATCTGTTGATTTTTTGCGAGCCTTTTTGATCTCAACAGTCTCGGGAGCTTCTTCTTTTGAAGTAACTTTCTTTGGCTTTGCTTCTTCTATCAAAATTTCGGTGGCGACATCTGTGGGCACTTTTTTGCTTAATTCAAATTGCACCGCTTCATCTTCGGGCATTTCAATTTCCTTCATTTCTCCTTTTCTGACCGTAATTTTTGTTTCTACATCTTGAGATCGTTTTCTTTCTTTCTGAACGGTCACTTCCACCTCTTCATCTTCAACCTCCTCAATACTCTGCACTTTCACTTGCTTCTTCCTCTTTATCTCCACTGACTGCTTCCGATGCTTCTGCACTTCAACTTCTTCCACCACAACTTCATCCGCCCTTTCCTCTTTTACAACCTTCGCTTTATCTTCCTTCTTCTCCAGTGCAGGTAATTCGCCCGCAATTTCGAAAGTGTCCACTTGACTTGTTTCAAGCGGCTTTTTACGCTTGTCCTGTGTAATCTTTGCTTTCGAATCTCTTCTCTCCAAAGGTTTCACAACTTGCCCAGTATTTTCCAAAGTTTCTACTTCACTGATTTCAACTCTTCTTGTTTTATCCTGATCCTGAACAACTTTCGCTACATCATCTTTAACTCCGAATGGTAAGACCTGTCCTGTATTTTCCAGCTGTTCTACCTGGGTTACTTCGACTGAACTTATTGGGACCTTGTCTTTGATCACTTTGGCAACATCACTAGCAGCATCCAAAGGTTCCACAAATCCAAGATTCTCCAGAGTTTCCACTTCGCTAATTTCAACGGTGGACTTTTTGTCTTGAATAACTTTCGCCTTTGAATCTCTTCTTTCCTGGGGTCTGACTTTGCCCGTGTGTTCCATCTGTTCTACCTGGGTTACCTCAAAGGTGTTCTTCTGATTCATGTCTTTTATAACTTTCGCTTGGTCACTTTTCGTATCCAACTGATCTAATTGTTCTGTGTGTTCCAAGATTTGCACTTGACTTGTTTGCAAAGTTTCTGAAGTGTCTTGCGTGACTTTGGGACGACCTTGGGTCATATCCAGGGGACTTACTTGTCCAGTCGAGTCCAGAGTCTCAACTTCGCTGATTTGTACAGTTCTTACTTTTTTCTGACCTTGTGACATCTTTGCCTTATCTGCAGAAGATTCAAAAGGCTTCACTTGTCCAGTATTTTCCAGAGTGTCCACTTCACTCACTTGAACGGTGCTAATTTGAGGTTGGTCTTGGCTCATTTTGGCCGACTCGTCCTTCATTTCAAATGGTTCAATTTGTCCAGTGTGTTCCAAAATTCCAGGTTGGCTGATTTGGAGGGAACTTACAGGAACGTCACCAGACGTTAATTTTGCAGTTTCACTCGCAGTCTCAAAAGGTTTCACTTGCCCGGTATTTTCCAAAAGTCGTACTTGACTTGTTTCAACACCTGTAATTTGAGCCTTATCTTGAACAACTGTTGCCAGGTTTCCAGGCGAGTCAAAAGGTTTCATTTGTCCAGTGTTTTCCAAAGTTTCTACTTGGCTTCTTTGCACTGAACTTATCTGAGGTTTCGTGTCTTGGATTATTTTGGCTGTGTCCTGCTTCGATTCGAAATCCTTTATTTTTTCTGTGTTTTCAACAGTTTCAACTTGGCTTATTTGTAGCGAGCTGGACGGTTTGTCGTGAACAACTTTAGCTTTATCATCGGTCACAGTCAGCGGGGCTACTTGCCCAGTGTTTTCAAATGTTCCTACTTCGCTAATTTCCACCGTTCCCTTTTCGCCATCTCTCGTCATTCTCGCTTTTTGGTCTTTCATCTCCAGTGGAGTGACTTGGCCCGTATTTTCCAGAGTTCCAATTTGACTCACTTGAACAGAACTGATTTGAGTGAAGTCTTTGCTTATTTTAGCTCTGTCGTCAGACATTTTAAAGTCTTCCACATTTCCAATGTTTTCCAACATTGAGGTTTCGCTTATTTGAACTGTCGTCATTTGAGAACCTTCAATCACTTTCGCTTTATCGTCTTTCATATCCAACGGAGCTAAATGTCCGGGATGTTCCAGTCTATCCACTTGACTTACTTCCACAGTTCTTTTCGAAACTTGGTCTTGAATGACTTTTGCTTTGTCGTCCACAGCTGTGAAATCTTTGACTTGACCTGTATTTTCCAGAATGTTTACTTGACTTGTTTCAACGCCTGTAATTTGAGCCTTGTCTTGAACAACTGTAGCCAGATTTCCAGACGACTCAAACGGTTTCATTTGTCCAGTGTTTTCCAAAGTATCCACTTGGCTTATTTGCACAGAACTCGTCTGTTGAGCGTCTTGAGTCATTTTAGCCTTTTCATCCTTCAGCTGAAATTGAGCTACACGGCCTGTATGTTCCAAAGTTTCTGTTTGCTGCACAACAAGCGTCGTTTGACTATCTTGGGCCAACTTGGCTTTATCGTCTTTCATTTCCCAGGGTTGCACTTGTCCCGTGTTTTCCAGAAGACCCACTTCGCTTATCTGCACAGAACTGATTTGCGGAGTGTCTTTCACAATTTTAGCCTTATCTCCCAGAGAGTCGAAATCTGTAAACTGTCCAACATTTTCCACAGTTTCTACTTGGCTTATTTGCACGGAAGTTGCATGAGGAGAGTCTTTCGTCAGTTTGGCTTTATTCTCCGCAGCCTCAAACGGTTTGATTTGTCCAGTATTTTCCAGAGTTCCAACTTGGCTGATTTGAACAGAAGTGGACTGTGTGCCATCTTGTGTCATTTTAGCTCGGTCGTCAGTCATTTTGAATTCTTCCACATCCCCCGTGTGTTCCACAGTTTCCACTTGACTTATTTCCAAAGTCCGTGTAGGTTTACCTTGAATTAATTTTGCCACATCGTCCTTCATATCTAACGGCTTCATTTGTCCCGTATTTTCCAGCGTTCCTACTTGGCTCACTTCAGCAGTTGTCTTTTGATTGTCGCTGTGAGCAGCTTTCGCCTTATTGTCCGCAACTTTGAAATCGTCCACTTGTCCTGTTTGTTCCAGTGTTTCTACTTGCTGGACCATCACCCCAATAATTTGAGCAGCGTCTTGCGACAACATTGCCATTTCTTCCGGAGCGCTGAAAGGTTTCACTTCTCCAGTGTTTTCCAAAGTTCCAACCTGGCTGATTTGGACGGAAGTTGAACTCGTATCTTGGGAAACTTTGGCGTTTTCATTTTTCATTTTAAATTCATCGACCCTGCCCTCACTCTCCAACATTTCAACTTGCTGAATCATCACACCGCTTGTCTGTTTGTCATCTTTGATCAACTTCGCTGTGTCTTTGCTTGATTCAAATGGTTCCATTTGCCCCGTGTTTTCCAATGTTTCCACTTGACTAGTTTGGAAAGTACTTTTTTGACTATCGCCTTCAGAAAGTTTGGCTTTGTCATCCACCATAGTGAAATTTTTCATTTCTCCAGTGCTTTGTAATATTTCAACCTCTTGGGTTACCACAGGTGTGGAAGAATCTTGTGAAATTTTTGCATTTACTTTTGGCTTCTCCCCCAAATCAATTTTCCCAGGAGCCTCCAATTTTTCCACCGTTTCCACTTGCACAGTTTTATTCACACTTTGAGAAACCTTTGCTTTCATCTCGGGTGTTGAAACATAGGGAACATTTCCGGTTGTCTCTAATACTCCAACTTCACTTATTTGCAAATTCGTTGCGAGGTTATCCACATATTTTGCTTCTTCGAATTGTTCAGTTGGAACAGTTCCGATGCTTTGGAACTTTTCCACTTGTGTCACTTGCACTGACACAGACGAATCTTTAAGACTCACTTTGGCTTGCCCAAAATCTTTTTGGAGGGCTGAAACTCGTCCTGTGTTTTCCAACGTTCCAACTTCGGTTATTTGAACGGAAGTTGTTTGTGGTCGGTCCTGTGTCATTTTTGCGATGTCACTGACAGTTTCCAAAGGCTGAACTTGTCCAGTATTATCCAAAGTTTCCACATTTTCCAAAGTGGCGGCTAAACCCCCAGTGGTGTCTTTAACAACTCGGGCTTTACTGGAAACGGTTTGGAAATCTTGAACTTCCCCAGAACTCTCGAGCGCTTTATCACATCTCATTTGTACGGACTCTTCTGGAGACGACTCTTTGACAAGCACATTTCTTCCTTGAGGCCGTGTAAATTCTTCCACTTGTCCAGTAGATTCAAATTTAGTGACCATACTTATATTCACAGAGCGAACATCATCCTGAACTAACTTGCCCCTGTCTTGCCCAACTATTTCCTCTACGTTTCCAGTCGATTCCAAGTTGTTCACTTCTTCAATCATTACTGAAGTATTTGTAACTTTATCTTGACTCATTTTTGCAACGGTGGAACTTGATTGGAAATCTTCCATTTTTCCCGTTGATTCCAATTGTTTGTCTTCGCGAACAACAGAGCCTTGTATGGAAGTCTTTTTAACCCGAGTGGAAACAGCGGACTCTGTTTCCACTACAAACTCCACAACAGTTCCCGCACTTTGAAGAACTGTGTCCTCAAACACAGAAACAGAGTCAACCGGTGAAGATTCCTTCACGAAAGCTTTTCGATCGCTTGTTTCAAAGTCAGTGATATTTTTTACCGTTTCTAACTCTTTGTTCATTGTTGTCTGCAAACCCCCGATGTTCGTATCTTGAACAAGTTTTCCTTCTTCCCCTGTTGGGAATTGAGGTGCATTTTCGATAGTTTCATATTTACTGATTTCTTGAACGTTCAGCGGAGTTGCGGGAATGTTTATAATTTTAGCAGTGCCTTGAAGTTTTTCAGAAATTACTTCTCCAGCTGTTTCCAAAGTGTTTGTGTCGCCTACGATCAGACTGGAGTGCACTCCCTGAATCACACTTATTTTTTTTAAAGTTTTTGACTCAGGTTGAACTGTTCCAACACTTTCCAAAGCTCCGACTTCCTGTACATTGAGGGGAGTCGTCGCAATTGTGTCAGGTACTTCCTTAGCTGTTTCTCCGAGAACTTCGCGATGGAATTCACCCGGTTGAATGAGTTGTTGATTTTCATTGACTTGCAAACCTTTGACAACACCTTGCACTATTTTCGCAGTCTCTGTTGGAACAAATCGTTCCGGATGGTATTTAGCATTCAAGTCCATAGCAGTAACTTCGGTTTCTTGAACACCGACATTTTCTACGATAGAAATTTTACATTCCTTGGTTTGACTTTCGGGAACGTGGAATTCCAGAAGGGACTCTTCGTCGTCATCTTTTAAGACTGAGGGAGCAACAGGTTCTTCGACGTAGTGGGAGGGAGAATATATCACTTGACTGTCTTGTTTCACCGTTTCTCGGAATACTTTCTCTTCCTCTTTTGTTTCCAACTCTTTTTCACGCTTCTTTTTTGAAGGTTTCAATTTCAATGGAGAAGCTTCGGGGGCTTTCTCTTTTTCTTCAGTCTTTGTCTCTTCAGGTACACTAAATACGATTTGACCTTCTGACTCAGTGTCAACGATTTCTTTTTTCTTTTCTCCCTTCGTGTCGTCCACAGGTTGCTCAACTTTCTTTTTGTCTTTTTGAGCCACCTTTACAATTTGTTCGGGTTCCTCACTCGGCGCGTCAGGACGGTGAAATTCAATTGGAGTTTCACCTTTCGCATCTTCCTTCGCTTTCTCTTTTGGACCTTCGTCGTCATCTTTTCGCTTTTTCACCACTTTTTTCTTTTTCTTGTCCTCCGGTTGAGATTCCTTTTCTGTTTCGTCTTCAGGTTCCATTTTACACATTTGGAACGTAACCGAAGAATCTTTTTCAGCATCGGAAGAAAATTTCTCTTTCTTGTCTTTGTCATCTTCTGGTATCACGGACTTCTTCTTCGTTGGTTTCGGTTTCGACACTTCCTCATGAACAGTGGGTTCAGGTTTTGAATCTTCGGGAGAAGAGAAAACTGGAGAAAGTTCTTGGACAATATCTTCCGTCTCTTTCTGCTTGCCATCGTCATCTTTAGACTTTCTTCGTTTCTTTTTGTCTTTTCTGACGCCAATGTCTTTTTCCTGATCGTCTCTTTCAGTTTCAACTGTGGGAGAAATGAATTTAATGCTTTTGTCAGTGGCATCATCCGGAACTTTCTCCGCTGGTTTGACCACTGGTTTCAATTTTACGTCCTCATCGTCCTTTTCAGTTTTAGGTAGTTTTCCTTTGCCTAAAGGAATGTCCGGTTTTTCTTCCTTTTCCTTCCCTTCTTTCTTTTTTCTCTCGTGTTTCGGTTTACCCACTTCTTCAGGCTCGGGTTTAGATACAGTTTTTTCTTCCACTTCCTCTTTTTCGCTCTCTCTTTCCCTTTTGTCTCGTGTCCATTCAGGTCTTTCAAACTTTTCTAATTCCACATCATCCCTGCCCGGAATTTCTTTCAATTCTAAAGGATTTGTTGGAGAGTAGAATTTTATGTCAGTCTTTGCATTTTCATCCTCCTGTTCTTTTTTCCTTGGGACTTTATCCTCCACAGGTTTCTCCGCAGGTTTTTTTGTAGGTTTTGTGGGTTTCACCTCAATTGAACTTTCTTTGTCTTTAATATCCTCAGTGAAAGTTTCAGCCTTTTCTTCAGCCTGCTCTGGCTCTTTTACCTCCTTTTCCTTTGGCTTCTTCTGCTTTTTGGATTTTGTTTCGTTCTGGGATTCTGCTTCTTCAGGACTTTTCCACTCTGATTTATCTACTTTCGCCAAAGAAACTTTCTCCCTGTCGGGAGTAACGTCAAATACTGCTTCTGGTGTGACAACAACTTCATCATCCTTTTCCTTTTCTGATTTCTTTGGAGCTTTTTTGGATTTGGGTTTTTTGACAATATCTGTTTCGGGAATTTCTTCCTCTGGCTTTGTGTTATCAACAGACGGGACAAGGAATTCTACTCGTTTTGTGTCCTGTTCGATTTCAACTATTTCCTTGATCCCTACAACAGGAATTTCTTCGGGAACTTCCTCAGTCGAATCTACTTTCGCTGCTTTCTCTTTGATTTTCTTTCGCTTTTTCTTTTCTTTCTCCACCTCGTCGGGTGTAAATGTGGAGGAGGCTTCTTCTTGGACAATTTCAACTTCTTCTGTAATTTCCTTATCCCTGGTCCAATCAGGTTTTTCAAAGACTTCCAAAACAACTTCCTCTCTGTCAGGAATTGCTTTAAGAACAAAAGGTTCCATCTTTGTGACTTTTATCATTTCTTTTTTCTCTGGAATTTCTTCTTTCGACATTTCTTCAACTTTCTTCGCAACCTTTTTCAATTTGTGTTTTCTTTCAGGCTGCTCTTCTTCTTTGGTTGCTTCGGGTGTTTCTTCCGCATCTCGATCTACATGAGAAAGTCGTCTTTTTGCTACCTCCAAGAGTACGTCTTCAGGAGTCAGTTGTGCTTTTGGAACTTCCAATTCCTTAGAAACAGGTTTTAATTTCACTTCCTCAGGTTGTTCCACTTTCTCTGGAATTTGGCCTTCGCCCATTACAACTGTTGAAGTTTCTTCTGTGGCTTTCTTTGCCTTTGGTTTTCTCTTATACTTGGATTTTCCGGGTTCGTCTGGAGTTACAAGATACTCTGCATGATTTTCCGATAATTCGATTGACTCTTCGTCTCCAGACTCGCCATCTCGTGTCCAGTCTGGTTTTTCAAAAACTTCTAGCACCACTTCTTCTCGGTCTGGAATTTCTTTCAATTCAAATGGCTCTGGTTTCTCAAATTTTATTTTTTCTCTTTTTTCTTTCACTTCGGGCTTTGGCACTTCCTCCTTTTTGACGACTTTCTTTAATTTCGGTTTTTCAGATGGTGCTGAATCTTCGGGCGAAACGAATTCGGGCGCTGTTTCTTCCTGAGTGTCTTCAACTTCCTTTTTAGTTTTCGTAGATTTCTTTTTTGGTTTTTCCAGTTCAATGCCACCAGTTGTTGTCTCAGAGGAAGTTGGCTCAATTGGCTTTGAGGTTTCCACTATTTCAGGAACTAAAGAATCCTTTTTCTTTTCAAAAGGCTTCAAAGCAATTTCTTCTTTTTCGTCGGGTTTCTCGGGAATTTTGCCTTTGCCCACTTTCAATGTAGGTTCTTCAACTGTAGGCTTGTCTTTCGATTTCGGCTTTTTCACACGTTTGCTAGTTTCTGGCTCACCTGTTGTGACTGTAACCTCGGTGGTAGTTTCTTCCTGAATAATTTCACTTTCTTCAGGCTTCTCTTGGTCTCGAGTCCAATCAGGTTTTTCAAAGACTTCAAGTACCACTTCTTCCCGGTCAGGAATTTCCTTAAGTTCGAATGGTTCAGGTTTTTCAAACTTGATTTTCTCCCTCTTTTCTTTTACTTCCGGCTTTGGAGCTTCCTCTTTTTGGGCGACTTTCTTTAATTTCGGTTTCGCAAGTGGTGCTGAGTCTTCGGGCGAAACGAATTCGGGCGCTGTTTCGTCCTGTGTGTCTTCAACTTCCTTTTTAGTTTTCGTAGATTTCTTTTTTGGTTTATCAAGTTCAACACCACCAGTTGTTGTTTCAGAGGAAGTTGGCTCGATTGGTTTTGAAGCATCCAAAATTTCAGGAACTAAAGAATCCTTTTTCTTTTCAAAAGGTTTCAAAGAAATTTCTTCCTTTTCGTCGGGTTTCTCGGGAATTTTGCCTTTGCCTACTTTCAATGTCGGCTCTTCAACTGTAGGCTTGTCTTTCGATTTCGGTTTTTTCACACGTTTGCTAGTTTCTGGTTCACCTGGTGTGACTGTAACCTCGGTGGTAGTTTCTTCCTGAATAATTTCACTTTCTTCGGGTTTTTCCTGGTCTCGAGTCCAGTCAGGTTTTTCAAAGACTTCCAAGATGACTTCTTCCCTATCAGGAATCTCTTTTACTTCAAAAGGTTCGGGTTTCTCAAATTGAATCTTCTCCCTTTTTTCTCTCACCTCTGGTTTCGGAGCTTCTTCCTTTTTGGCTGTTTTCTTTAACTTTGGCTTCTCAAATGAGGCAGTATCTTCTGGAGATTTGAATTCTGGAACTGCTTCTTCCTGTGCATCTTCCACCTCTTTCTTAGATTTTATGACTTTCTTTTTTGGTTTCTCCAGTTCAACACCTCCGGTAGTTGTTTCTGCAGGGATATGTTTAATAGGCTGTGAAGCTTCAACGGTTTCGGGTACTAAAGAATCTTTTTTCTTTTCAAAAGGTTTCAAAGCAATTTCTTCCTTTTCTTCGGGCTTTTCAGGAATTTTCCCTTTTCCGACTTTCAGGGTAGTTTCTTCCGCTGTAGGTTTAACTTTCGGTTTAGGCTTTCGAACATGTTTGGTAACTTCTGGTTCGTCCGGCGTTATTGTTACTTCAGTGGTGGTATCCTCCTGAACAATTTCACTTTCTTCAGGCTGATCTTGATCTCGCGCCCAATCTGGTTTCTCAAAGACTTCCAAGACAACTTCTTCTCTATCAGGGATTTCTTTCAACTCAAAAGGCTCGGGCTTTTCGAATTTTATTTTCTCCCGTTTCTCCTTAACTTCAGGTTTAGGCACTTCCTCTTTCTTAGCAACTTTCTTTAACTTTGGCTTTTCAAATGTTGCAGTGTCTTCGGGGGTTACAGATTCTGGAGCTGTCTCTTCTTGTGCCTCTTCGACGTCTGTCTTGGATTTCACCGCTTTCTTTTTCGGTTTTACCAATTCGACACCGCCAGTACTAATGTCGCCTGAAATGGGCTCAAT
The DNA here is from genome assembly GCA_019776165.1 of Pogonognathellus flavescens. Lineage (NCBI taxonomy): Eukaryota > Metazoa > Arthropoda > Collembola > Entomobryomorpha > Tomoceridae > Pogonognathellus > Pogonognathellus flavescens. The sequence goes on along the minus strand of JABASD010001070.1, from coordinate 38,482 downwards.
TGGTTGAGCAGGCACAGTTTCTGGGGCTAGAACTGCCTCCTTGTCCTTTGCTACAGGCTTCAACTGCACCTCCTCTTTCTCAGGGCGTTCTTCTGGAACTTTCCCTTTGCCAAGTTTTAATTCAGATTCTTCTGCAGTTTTTTCATCTTTGGCTTTCGGTTTTCTTTTATGTTTCGTTTTCTCCTGACCTTCTGGTTTAACGGAAATTTCCAGTTCTGTTTTTTCCTGTGGTACATCTTCCTCTTCTGAAGACTCTTTGTCCCGTGCCCAGTCAGGTTTTTCAAATACCTCTAACACAACTTCTTCTCGGTCAGGAATTTCCTTCAGTTCGAATGGTTCAGGTTTTTCAAACTGGATTTTCTCCCTCTTTTCTTTTACTTCCGGCTTTGGAGCTTCCTCCTTTTTGGCAACTTTCTTTAATTTAGGTTTTTCGATTTCTGCTGGTTTTTCTTCCTCTTTTTCATAAGGAGTCGCTTTAAGTTTGACCAGCTCGATTGTTTGTGTAGCCTCCGTTGTTTCAGTAGCGATTTCTTCTTCAAGTTCTTCCTCGACTTGTTCGTCGTCCTTTTTGCCTTTAACGACTTTCTTCTTTATTCTCTTTGTGAGCTGAACATCGCCTTCAGAAACATCCGCAGGCTTCATTTCAATTGGTTTATCAACTTTAGCAGTCTCCTCCACTTTCTCTTTCGGTTTTGTGAACGGTTTTAGTTTCACTTCCTCTGTTTCTGGAGATTCATCTGGAACTTTTCCTTTCCCGATTTTGAGTTGAGATTTCTCAGTTTTAGGAGTCTCTTTTGACTTCGGTTTCCGTTTGTACGTACTTGGTCCAGGTTCTTCTGGCTTTATTTCCATTTCCAAAGTTTGCACTTCCGGAAGAACTTCTTTTTCTTTAGACACTGAGTCTCGTGTCCAATCTGGTTTTTCAAATTCCTCCAGAACTACTTCCTCCCGATCGGCTATTTCTTTCAGGTCAAAGGGTTCCGGTTTCTGAACTTTGATGAGTTCCCTTTTTTCTTTCTCTTGAGGTTTCGGTTCCTCTGGCTTCGTAGCAACTTTCTTTAATTTCGGTTTCTTAATATCTCCGGGTTGTTCGCTCTCTTTTTCAAAAGGAGTTGGTTTCATTTTCGTTAATTCAATTTCCTGCGTAGCTTTTGTTGTTTCAGTTTCTTCCAACGCTTCTTCTTCCTTCTCAACCTCTGCCTTCTTTTGCCATCGGCTCACCTTCTTTTTCGGCTTTTTTAGTTCAACTCCTCCTTCCGAAGTTTCTGCAGGTTCATGCTTGATATCTTTGTCAGCTATTGTAGTTTCCGGACTTTCATCTTTTGGTTTTGTGAACGGTTTTAATTCCACTTTCTCTTTTTCAGGAACTTCCTCGGGGATCTTTCCTTTTCCTATTTTGAGTTTAGATTCTTCTGGAGCTGGAGCCTTCTTAGGTTTCGGTTTTCTTTGGTAGGTTGATTTTTCTGGGGAGTCTTCTGAAATATCAATGTCTATTTTCGATTCTTCTTGGACAATATCTCTTTCCTCGGACTCTTGTTGGTCCCTGGTCCAGTCAGGTTTCTCAAAAACCTCCAGAACCACTTCTTCTCGGTCCGGAATTTCCTTAAGCTCAAACGGCTCGGGTTTTTCAAATTTAATTTTCTCTCGCTTTTCTTTTACCTCGACTTTTGGTGCTTCCTCCTTTTTAGAAGTTTTCTTTAATTTCGGTTTCTCAATTTCTACTGGTTTTTCCTCCTCTTGTTCATACGGAGTCGGTTTCAGTTTAACCAGCTCAATTTTCTGCACCGCCTCTGTTCTTTCTATTTCTTCTGTAGCTTCTTCTGTTTCTGCTCCACCCTCTTTCTGCCATCGGGTGACTTTCTTTTTAGGCTTTTTCAGTTTAACATCGCCCTCGGATATTTCGGTAGGTTCATATTTTATGTCTGTTTCAACTGTTTCTGCGTCGGGACTTTTGTCCTTTGGTTTTGTGAAAGGTTTTAATTCCACTTTCTCTTCTTCAGGAACTTCTTCGGGAACCTTCCCTTTTCCTATTTTGAGTTTTGATTCTTCTGAAGCGGGAGCTTTCTTAGGCTTTGGTTTTCTTTGATAAGTTGATTTTTCGGGAGTGTCTTCAGAAATGTCAATGCTCAGCCTTGATTCCTCGACAATTTCTTTTTCCTCCGATTCATCTCTGTCTCTTGTCCAATCTGGTTTTTCAAAAACCTCTAGAGTGACATCCTCTCGATCTAGAATTTCTTTAAGTTCAAGAGGCTCCGGTTTTTTAACTTTGATCAATTCTCGTTTTTCTTTTATTTCTGGCTTCAGCTCCTCAGGCTTCTTTTTTAGTTTTCGTTCCTCAGGTATCGTTGCCTGGGACGTTGCAATTTCCTTTTCCTCGGAAGTTGGTCTTAATTTTATCAACTGAATCTCCTCAGTAGCTTCCGTTGTTTCTTCTTCTGCCACCGCTTCCTCTTGATCAGCTTCCGCATCTTTTTGCCATCTAGTGACTTTCTTCTTCGGCTTTTTAATTTTAACTCCTCCTTCCGATATCTCTGTTGGTTCATACTTTACATCTTTATCAACCTTTTCAGGTTCCGGGCTTCTATCTATCGGTTTAGTGAACGGTTTTAATTCTACTTTTTCTTCTTCAGGAACTTCTTCGGGAACCTTTCCTTTTCCAATTTTTAATTTTGATTCTTCTGAAGCGGGAGCTTTCTTAGGCTTTGGTTTTCTTTGATAAGTTGATTTTTCGGGAGTGTCTTCTGAAATATCAATGTCTATTTTCGATTCCTCTTGGACAATATCTGTTTCCTCGGAAATTTCGGCATCTCGTGTCCAATCAGGTTTTTCGAACACCTCCAGAACAACTTCTTCCCGATCAGGAATTTCTTTTAATTTCATAGGCTCAGGTTTTTGAATTTGAATTTTTTCTTTCTTTTCTTTAATTTCCGGTTTTTTCTCCTCAATTGTCTTGGCAGTCTTTTTCAAGGATGGGATTAACGTTGTGGCAGATTCCTCTGCAGGCTGTTCAGTAGGAGTCGGTTTCAATTTCGTCAACTGAATTTCTTGTACAGCTTCAGTGACTTCACTTTCGGCTTCTGCCGAAGTTTCTATTTCCTTTTTCCACCGAATGGATTTTTTCTTCGGTTTTACTAATTCTACGCTTCCTTCCGACACTTCAACTGGCCTTTCCTCTTCCATTGGCGCTTCTTCATGAACCTCTTCAATTTCTGTTTTAACCGTTACTTTCTTTTTTGGTTTCTTGAGAACGACAGCCCCCAGGCTTGTTTCTGCCGGTGATGGTTCTTCAAGCTTTTCGGATACTGTCTCTGGAACAACAATTTCCTCTTTCTCCTGAATTTCTTCTTCAGCTTTTGCATCTTTGCGCGTTTTTACAACTTTCTTTTTCGGTTTCTCCAATTCCACTTCCCCGGTACTAGTTTCGGCGGGGAGGGGTTGAATCGGTTTTCTGGTTACAATCTCGGGCATTGCAACTTCTTCCTTATCTTTGGTTACGGGGTTTAATGTAACTTCTTCTTTCTCAGAACTTTCCTGGGGAACTATGCCTTTTCCCAGTTTTAATTTTGATTCCTCTGGAGCTTTGTCTTCCTTTGGTTTCGGTTTAATTTTACGCTTAGTTTTTTCCTTCTCCTCTGGTTTGAGACTAATCTCCAATTCTGTTTTCTCTTGAGGAATCTCCTTTTCCTCTGAAGATTCTTTGTCCCTTGTCCAATCAGGTTTTTCAAACACTTCTAAAACAACTTCTTCCCTGTCCGGGATTTCCTTAAGCTCAAATGGTTCCGATTTCTCAAATTTAATTGTCTCCCTTTTTTCTTTCACCTCTGGCTTTGGAGCTTCTTCCTTTTTAGCAACTTTCTTTAACTTCGGCTTTTCGATTTCTTCCGGTTTTTCTTCTTTTTCGACATAAGGAGTTGGTCTCAATCTCACCAACTCAATGGGCTGCGTAGCTTCGGTTCTTTCGTCTTTAGAAATTTCAATTTCTTCCTCGTGCTCTTTCTGCCATCTCGCGCTTTTCTTTTTGGGTTCCTTTAACTCAACACCGCCTTCAGATATTTCGCTGGGTTTGAATTCCAAGTCTCGATCTACCTCTTCTGCTTTAACAGACTCATCTTTCGGCTTTCTAAATGGCTTCAATTCAACCTTTTCTTCCTCACCACTTTCCTCGGGCACTTTTCCCTTTCCAAGTTTTAATTTCGACTCCTCTGGAGCTGCAGCTTTCTTCGGTTTCGGTTTTCTCTGGTAAGTAGACTTTTCCGGTGTATCGTCAGAAACTTCAATATCTACACGTGATTCTTGAATAATTTCTTTTTCCTCGGACACATCTTTGTCTCTGGTCCAATCTGGTTTCTCAAAGACTTCTAAAACAACTTCTTCTCTGTCCGACATTTCTTTTAATTCAAAGGGCTCTGGTTTCTGAATTTTCATCAGTTCTCTTTTTTCTTTCACTTCCGGCTTTGGTTCCTCAGGTTTTTTAAGAACTTTCTTTAATTTTGGTTTTTCCATTTCCTGTGGTGTTTCAGCTTCTTTGACATACGGTGTGGGACGGAGTTTTACTAACTCAATTTCTTGAACGGCTTCTGTCGTTTCTATTTCTTCCACCGTTTCTTCTTCTTGCTCAGCGTCCCCATCTTTCTGCCATCGGGTGACTTTCTTTTTCACTTTCTTTATTTTCACTCCACCTTCAGATATTTCGGTGGATTCAGGTTTCATGTCTTTCTCAACCCTTTCTGAATCTGGACTTTTGTCTTTTGGTTTAGTAAATGGTTTTAATTCAACTTTCTCTGCCTCTGCGGCTTCCTGTGGAACTTTCCCCTTTCCGAGTTTTAATTTTGACTCTTCTTGTGGTGTCACTTTCGTAGCTTTTGGTTTCCTTTGGTACGTTGACATTTGCGGGGTCTCCTCGGAAATGTCCATTTCTATTTTTGACTCTTCCTGAAGTATGTCAGGTTTTGGTTGGAAAGTAATTTCTTTAGATTCTAAAACCGCTTCAGATACTTGATCCTCCGGTTGTTTTTCTTCTTGTAAATCTTTTGCCCATCTGGAAGGCTTCTTTTTCGGTTTCGCCAATTTAACATCTCCTACGGATGTTTCAGTAGGTTTTGGCTCAATTGGTTGATCTTTTGTTACTTCAGGAGCAATGTCTTTTCCCGGCTTAGAAATTGTCAAAACCACTTGCTCCGATTCTTCTTTCTTTTCTGGTATTTTTCCTTTGCCTAGTTTTAATTTGGTTTCTTCAGGTTCGTCAGTTGGTTTAACTTTTGGTTTTCTTTCATATTTGCTTTTCACTTTATCGTCGGGTTTTACATCTTTGATATCTCTTTTATCAGTTGTAGGCATTTCTGCATCTTCCGACTCAACATCTCGTGCCCAGTCAGGTTTTTCAAAAACTTCCAGATCAACTTCCTCTCTGTCAGAAATGTCTTTAAGTTCCAGAGGTTCTGGTTTGTGAACTTTGATTAGCTCTTTTGTTTCTTTCTCTTGGGGTTTCGGTTCTTCAGGCTTCTTTGCTACTTTTTTCAATTTGGGAAGCTCGGAGGGAGCTAGCAGTTCAGCTTCCTTTTCCGCTGGAGTCGGTTTGAGTTTGACTAATTCCACTTGTTGAGTGGCTTCTGTGATTTCAGTTTTAACTTTCTCGTCTACTTCCTTCTGTGATTGTTTCTCCCACCGAGAAGTCTTCTTTTTCGGTTGCTCCAATTCTATTTTAGTTTCTGTTATTTCCACGGGCGTGTCTTTTTCCACAGATTTTTGCGTTTCTTCTTTCTCTGGAGCCCAGCGAGATTTCTTTTTTGGTTTGTCGATTTCAACGGCAGCTTGAGAAACTTGAGCAGGCGCTGGTTCTTCCGGTACTTTCTTCGGAACTTTCTCCGGGATTTTCTCAGGCTCAGTTTCTTTTGGAGTCCATTTGGAAGATTTCTTCTTTGTTTCCTCCAATTTTATGGTTTCCTCTGAAACCTTGGTCGGTACATCATCAACAGTTTTTTGGACAGGCACAGTATCTGTAACAACGTCTGTTGCTTGGGTGGGAGTCTTCTCAGCTTCCGTTTTTGGAGCCCATCTGGAAACTTTCTTTTTCGGTTTTTCAATTTCAACTTGAGTCTGAATTGTTGTTTCTTCCTTTTTGTCAACTTGGACCTTTGTATCCTCAACCTGTACGGTTTCTAGAACTTTCTCGGGTGATTGCTCTTCAACCTCATCAGTGGTTTTTGACCATCGGGATAATTTCTTCTTGGGTTTTTCAAGTTGCACATCTCCTACTGAAGTAACTGTAGGTTTAGGTACAATCGGTTTATCTTTCACTTCCTCAGGTGTGACTTCTTTCCCTGCTTTTGGTATAGGTTTCAAAACAACTTGTTCCGAATCTTCCTTTTGTTCTGGGATTTTCCCTTTGCCAAGTTTTAATTTAGTTTCCTCTGGAGTGGGTTTTTCTTCCTTCGGCTTTCTCTCATACTTTGTCTTTTCTGGCTCCTCTGGTGCTGGAACGAATTCCACCTTCTTTGGAGTTTCTTCAACTGTCTCTTCAGTTTTAGGACCCCATCGAGATTTTTTCTTCATTTTAGGCTTTTCCAGTTCGACACTCCCCTCTGAAGAAACTGCAGGAACTAGTTCAGTTAATTTTTCTGCTGGTGCAATTACTCTCTCAGGTTCGCCTCCCACTTTCTTTGCTACTGGTTTCAATACAACTTTCTCCTCATCCTCTGCTTTCTCCGGAACTTTCCCTCTCCCAATTTTTAACTTCGTTTCTTCCGGTGTAGGTTTATCTGTCGGTTTAATTTGCCTCGTGAATTTACTTGTTTTCGGTTCATCATTTGGTTTCACTTTTTCTTCCAAGTGTACATCTTTCTGTACAATATCTTCTTTCTCTTTGGACTCTGTCTCTCTTTCCCAATCCGGTTTTTCAAAAATCTCAAGTTCAACTTCTTCTCGATCAGGAATTTGCTTTAATTCCAAAGGCTCTGGTTTCTGGACTTTAATTCGCTCTTTCGTGTCTCTCACTTCGAGTTGTTGTTTTTCTTCCTTTTTCTTTAGAACTGGTTTCAATTTCGGTGTTGCTTCCTTAGTGTCTGTTTCTTCGGTTGGTTTTTCTGCTGGAACGGGTCGCAGTTTCGTCAGTTGAATTTCTTGGACGGCTTCAGTAGTTTCACTAAAACTTTCACTGTGAATTTCTTTCGTGACTTTTCTTTTTGGCTTCAGTTGGAGTTTTTCTTGTGAGGTGATGGTGGGTTGTTGTTCTTGCTGCTGGTCTTCCGGAATTTCTTCTGGTTGAGTGGCTGCAGTGACTGTGTCTTGTTGGGTGGACTCGTCTGGTTTTGGTTCCCAACGCGAGGGTTTCTTTTTAACGGGTTTTCCGATTTGCATTTGAGTTTTTGAAGTTTGCGGTTGGTCTTCGGGTGTCTGAGAGGGTTGAAGTTGGGGTTGTTGTGTGGTTGCAGAGGGCGTGTCCTTGGTTGTTTTTCCAGTGATTTTTTGTTGTGTAATTGATTTTGTGTGAATTGTGTCTAAAGTGTCTGCGATGGGAAATGGACATTTAAAATTGTTTTGTATTTAAAATGATTGAATGAGAATGAGTAATGTTGATGTTAGTGACAGAATGGCAATGGCGGCAGCAGCAACTGATGAGTAATAGACCGGAACAAGTGTTAAGTGTTAAAGAAGAATGAATATTGACTGAATATAATGAATGTCTGTCTGCTGTTTTCCAATGTCCGAGTAGAATGTTATCAAGTTATATTTACGTAAGAGTAATCAAAGTAATCATTGTGTTATGTCTGTTACCCTTCCACAGTTAATTACAGTTTGGACATTTGGAATGAAGAGTTCTGAGTGAGTCTACAAGTTTTTAGTGTTGTCATTTATATTTATTTGGTGAGTGTGTTATGTTATTTCTTTATGCTACTTTTTATCTGTACTTTTTAATTGTACTTTTTATTTGTACTTTTCGGTAAAAGTCTCAACTCCATCAAAGTAATTTAAACAACAACAACGAGGTCAAAGAAAAAAATCGTTCCGTGTCAACAGAAAACAAGCAACAATGCGCTCTCCCGAGAAAAATAAAAAATAAATAACGCCTACCTGGTTGCTGCACAATCGGCTCCTGCACAACGGGCTCTTGGAATGACACGCGACGCTTATCCGCTTCCGGCTTTTCCCTGTTCCAAATTCAAACATATTTTATCTACAATTTATTTCCTTTCGTTCGCTTCAATTGAAATAATTAATTATTATTATTATTATTATTAATATTATTAATAATAATAATAATAGTTGGAATCACAACGTACTTTTTCTTTTTTGGTTTCTGAGTCAATTTCAGTCGTTCCTCAGCGGTCAGTTCTGAAAATCCATATAGAGAAGTATTCAAATGTTGTGCATAAATTAATACGGTGGCCTATTTTATTCAATTGTCAGTAGTATGGGAAGAATCATTGTATGTATATTATGTTTTCTATAAAATTCTTTTCCATGTTCTAAAAATAGACATTTTGTTTTATGAAATGAGTTTCTGTCTTTAATGAAGGAATATGAATAGGCACGATGGGCAGGTAATGGTACTGTTCAAATATTATTTTGTCCTCAGGGTTGGGGAAAAATAAATACTGTATTCAGGGACAATTCCAATCATTTTAAATACAACTTCTAAGGCATTATGTTTATTTTCAGTTTGGGGTGAAATATTTTCAAAGTATATTTTACTTTTCACGACTAGATGAATATTTTGTATTTATTTTTGTTCTTTGTTCTGAACTAATAATAATATCCTTTCTGTTGCATGTAAACCTGTTTGTGTATACCTGTGTAGTTTTTATTTTTTTAAACCGTCAGAATAAATCATTCTTTGTTTCTTTGTACAGTTATTTTTTGAGAATATTTTATGACATGAATGGCGAATAAAATATTTTCAAAAATGAAGACATTTAAAATAAGTGAAACTGTAAGGGAAATTGTGTGGAATAAAAAATATGATTTATGATTTCCTATTACATTAAATATTATTTCTTTGATGAATGTTTTCTGTCGGAACGAAAGGTCACGGTGCATTAAAAATAAGTAGAGCTACCAAAGTAAAAAAATCTTACGGAATACTTTTCATCTTGGAGACCTCTTGCTGAATAAATATTATTTTACCACGTGCCACTCAATGAAATATCAATTAAACCCCTGAGCAAATTTGCCATTCTTTGTTTCATTCACATGCAATCAAAACCACGAGATGTCCCTGTTAACCCAACTCACTCCGCGGATTCAGTTCAGTTCTTTGTCAGCATCTCATGCTTTGCTTACCATCAATTTGTACGAGGCATTCGGAAGAAACGACTCCAACTTCATTTTCGACCTTACAAAGATATTTGCCCCTGGTATCTGGACCGACATCTAACAACTTCAAACTCGTAAAGTTCTCCTGAACATCGACATCGAACTTTTTGCTAGAAACAATGACCTTTTCATCTTTGCTCCACGTCACTTTCGGCTTAGGTGTTCCCGGCTCAAATTTAACCGTAATTTCCTTCGTTTCAGACTCTTTAAATCGAGTATCTTCCAAAGGCTTTTCAATTTTCGGTGCTGTCTTTCCTGTTTTCACCATTTTCCGAATTTCATTTTCACGACTCATAATTTGGTTAATCATTTTTCTTACAGATATGTTCCAAGTGTTTATTTTTCTACGTCTACTGTCATTTGAAAGTCACGTGTAACAAATTCGACATGGATGAATGAATAAACCAACAAGAAAACTTTGCAAATCTAAAAACTCCACTCTGCACACAGTACTTGGATATTAATTAGTGAATGAACTCCAAAAAGACGTTAATGACTATGCAACTGTAACACACACGGATTAAAGTTCGAAACACGCCATGCATTCATTTTGTATAAAAATTGACTTTTTATTATGTGCTGTAATTCTCAAAAATTGTAATTGAGGAAATGGTAAAACATATCAAAAATAGAATCTAAAGAGTCGTAGTGACTCTCTTCGGTGATTGTGCTCAGTCTGTGCCAACCACTGTCACAATCATCCCCCTCCTCCTCCTCCTCCTCCCCATCATCCTCCATCTCCACCTCAATCTCTTCCTCCTCCTCCTCAAAGTCAGTTGTTACATCCCCCTCATCTTCAATATCTCCGTCATCATCATCATTATTATCATTGTTAGCCCTGAGGGTGAATTTGTGACTGGAATGGGTATGATGGAAAGTGGGAAGATTGTTTTGATGACGACGATAGGAAGAGGAAGACGTGGAAGACGAAGAGAAAGAAGAAGCGCGAGACGAACGATGTTGGTTGACTACGGTGGTTGAACTACTACTGCTAGGACGGGCATTACTGTCACTCAATTCACTCAAAGCATCCAGAGAATCTCTGGGGGTTGCTGTACCTGTCGTTGCAGCTTCCTCCAAGTCCACCACCCAACTCGGTTTCCGGTACTCTTTCGTGTCCAAATAATCTGTCCATTCAGCAATGTCCTTCATTTTCCATTTACAACAACCAAACAAACTATTCTCCGTAGAAACATTCAAAGCGGTTTAATCCAAGGTTTAGTTTTTTATTAACTGCGCTCGCAATTTTAGTCAACGAAAGAAAATCTTAAATCATAAACTGAAGAAAAGAAAGAATGTGAGTGGAGTGTTTTGGGATTAGTTTGGTTTTGTACACTGAAAGCAGTTAACACAAATGCTGAAGAATGAAAATAAGGAATCAGTGAATACATAACCCTCCTTACATTAATCACCATTAATCAGAATATTCATTTAAAGTGTGTGTTTGTGAAATAAATGGCTACAGTTATCAACAAGAGAATCAGATGTCTGAACAAATCCAAATGCTGTGAATGCAAAAATAGTTTTGGGCAGTAACCTTCTGAGTAGACTGAAAGTTCGGTCGAGGAATAGACTGAACCGAAATTGTTCGAAACTTCCACTGAATATTCGCCTTCGTCTTCGTAATTTATTCGCTGGATCGTCAAAGTAGACGAAGACGTGTCTGATGTCATTTGGAATTCATTCGTTGACTTCGTCAACTCTTCAGATTTTACAAACCAACGAGTTTTCACCGTCGTCGCAGATTTGTACGTCACCGTCAAACTGAAAGTAATTCAAATCAATCATTTTCCGTAAAGAGCAAACTTTAGAATGTTGCTGGAGAAATCTACTCACACGACTGTGTCTCCGAGTAAAACGGAAGTGACTGGATTTAATTGAGCAGTAAACTTTGGTCTGTTTTCATCGTCAATGTTTTCATCTTCTTCCACGATTTCGTCCAATAATTCATCATCAGATCCCAGGGTGTGTTTGTCTATTTCAGAGTCAGGGATGTACTCGTATGCTGCAAACAGAATTTTCATTTCATGCATTTTTCAAAGTCGCACTGATAAAAATTTACACTAAAATATTTTTTCTCATTTGAATTAGCGAAGAAGAAGAAGAAGTTGATTGTGTTTTACCATCGACTGAGAGTACAGTGGTGCAATGGTCTTCTCCAAAGGGAGACGTAACAACACACGTGTACTCGCCGGAATCTTCTGGAAATATTTCTTTAATTTGTAAATAGCAACTGCCGTCCTCCAGTTGATTCGTTGTGATTTCTTTTGGCTTTTCCTTGATTGGTTGATTGTTGTGAAGCCATTGCACACTCAGAGGCACGGGGTATGTTGGATGAACCTTCAGTAACCAAAACCCAATAAATATCCAACAAATATTTACACGCACTCACACATTGCTTTTTAAACCTACTTGACAATCAATTTGGAAACAGTCGCCATCCATAAGTCTGACACTCTCGACGGATCGTCTAACAAATCCTGGTTTTTCGGTTGCGAATTCTGAGCAGAATTCATCAAAGGGTAAAAACTTGAGGAAATTGGTGCAAGTGACGGCTCCAAGAACGTTTTCAGCTCTAACGCTGATGTCTCCTTCGTTCACAATCGTTCCTTTTTTGATTAAAAGCGTTGAAATGTTGTTGAAAGAATGAATTGAATTATTTTCACTGTTGTCCAGAGGTTGACCCTTGTGGTACCAAATGAAAGAAGAATCCGGATTCGAATTCACTTCCACTTGGAATAATTGAGGCAAATTTTCAGTTATGATTTTAGCTGTTTTCAGATGGCGAGTAAAGTTGGGAGGATAAAGTGTTTTCAGTTCTTCCGCCGAAGTACCCTCAGCTGCACAAATTATAAAAAGGAGAAATGAAGATCAGAATTCTTTGATTAAATAAAAGTCCGAAACTGAAAATCTTTGCAGGTGAAATACCTAGGACTTGTACAGTGGAAGAGCATGAGACGGGTTCTCCTTTCAACCGAACCTCGTAGCGTCCGCTGTCTTTTTTCGTGGGTTCTTCAATTTTCACACTCGTCACATTGCCTACAGTCTTTCCCGGAATTTCTTTACCATTCAAAAACCATTCCGGTTGGGCGTCTTCCGGTTCAAATTTGCATGTCAATTCTATCGGAGTTTTCTCTTTCCCAATTTGAGACTTCAAAGGTTTAATAATTCTAGCTGGCTTTTCTTGTTTTTCAGGTGCTAAAGATATCATCAATAATTATTTATCCCAGTTTTTAAACGCAAATAAAAACTACAGCACAATTTCCATCGTTTTTCAAAAAATTAATAAAATCATAAGCGTAATAAACGAATGAAAATATCTATGAAAGTCGTTTAAAAATAGATTTGAATATTTTAAAAAGATCGTTGTTATTAGAAAAAGTATGTTGAAGAAAAGAACAGGGCAAGTGAGTTTGAAACTTTGAAAGAAGAAGCAATTGAGAGAAAGAAGGCTGTTTAAAAGTTGAGATATTAAAAAGCAAATTATAAAATGAATTGTACGGACGGATTCATAAAGTGAGAAATTATCTTTGAAGAAGCGACTTAGAAAATTATTAGAGTTAAATGAATTTACCAGTGACAAGTAAATTGCCGGAACTCTTGGCAGTTCCTGCGGAATTTTTGAGGACACAAGAGTACACTCCGGCATCTTTGACTTTGACATTTCTGATTGTAAGCGTACTTCCGACTTCAGTTGTAACATAACTGACCCGACTGCTGTTCTTCAAATGTTTTTCATTCTTGAGCCACGTGATTTCACTCATATTTGCAGTGTCGAATTCCACAGCAAAGTTGACTAGGTCGTTAACACGACTCTCAATCGGTCTCAGGTTTGTCAAAAACTTGGGTGGCAAAGTTTTCTTGGCAAAAACGAGTTCTTCTTGCACCTCAGTCTCGGTGACACTGGATGTGCTCTCACGGCGGAAAGATTTCAAATCCACTGTCTCCATTTCCTCCCTGCTGACCTTCCTGCGAATTCGATCAGTCTTTGCCAACTGGATTTGCATGAATTCTGGAATGTGAGTTTCCAACTTAAAATTTTTGTACTGAATCTTGTGTTTCTTTGGTCGAACCAACTGCACTGGTTCTTCTGGTTGCGAGGATGTCGAGGATTTTCTTGAAGGAATCGAAACCACAGATGTTTTTCTTACTTCCTCCGGAGTTTCTTTCGGCTGAGTCTTTTTCTTCGCAGGAGCTGCTGACGGACTTTCAGAAATTGGCTCCAGTTTTTCAATAATTTCAATTTCTTCTTCAGTTACGGGCTTTGGACGCATTTCCGGGATATCCAATTCTTCCAATGATTTTTGAGGAGTGTCTTTTGCCCATCTCGAAGGTCTCTTTTTAACCGGCTTTTCTAATTCAACACCTCCTTCCGAAATAAGTGCGGGCTTTGGTGCAATTGGCTTGTCCTTTGTCTCTTCTGTGGTCGCTTCCTTTTCAGGTCGGGGAATTGGCTTCAATGTCACCTGCTCCGTCTCTTCCACTTTTTCAGGAATTTTCCCTTTCCCGATTTTTAATTTCGGTTTCTCTGGTGGTTCTTCCGCCTTTGGTTTTGCTTTTCTTGTGTACTTCTTCTTTTCCACTTCGTCTGCTGTCTTTTCAACATCAGGAGCATCCGATAATTTTCGGAGACCTTCTTCTTGTGGAGTTTCTTCTCGTGACCAGTCGGGTTTTTCAAAAACTTCCAAAACAACCTGTTCCCTATCGGGAATAACTTTGAATTCCAAAGGCTCTGGTTTTGTAATTTCCATGAGTTCTCTTTCTTCTTGGACTTCTTCAGCTTGAACCACTTGTTGGGGAATATTTTTCAAATCAACTTTCTCGATTTCTAATTTTGAAACTTCCGCCTTTTGAGCTTTCTTGGCGGGTTTCAGTTGAACTGCGAAAGGATTCTCAGCTTCTTGTTTTACCGGCTCCGGTATTCTTCGAGATTTCGGTGCTGATTTTGGTTTCTGAGGTTGTTGAGCAGCTTGGTCTTGAGGTTGATCAGCCTCTGGTGCAACATCAGATGGCGCTTCAGTTTCGCCTTCAGCCGGGGTTTTTGCCCATCGTGAAGGACGAGCCTTGGACTGTTCCAACTCAACTCCACCTTCTGAAGTTCTAGCAGGTTTTGGAGCAATCGGTGTGTCTTTAGCTTCCTCGGGGGCTGGTTGCACCGCGGGTTTAGGGATCGGTTTTAGAACTACTTGTTCAGAGTCTTCCTTCTGCTCAGGAATTTTGCCTTTTCCCAATTTAATTTTTGACTCTTCTGTCGGTTTTTCAACCTTCTGTTTCGGCTTTCTTTTGTAAGTTGCTTTTTGCGCGTCTTCCTGAGGTTGAGTGACATCTTCGGTTTCTTCCGACACAAACTCTGCTTCTTCTTGTGGAGCTTCTTCCCTTTCCCAATCTGGCTTTTCAAAAACTTCCAACACAACTTCCTCTCTGTCAGGAATTTCTTTCAATTCTAAATGTTGAGGTCTCTGAACTTTGATCAGTTCTCGCTTTTCTTTAGGTTCAGGTTTTGGTTCTTCTGCTTTTTTAGGCGCTTTCTTCAGTTCCACCTTTTCAACTTCAGCCTTCGGCGCTTCGGGTCTTTCAACCCTCCTTGCAGGTTTCAACTTCATTGGTCCTTCAGGAGCAGCTTCTGCAACTTCATCCGGTTTTGGCTGTGCTTTTTCTTCTGGTTTTTTAGCCCAGCGGGCTGCCTTCGGCTTTTCGAGCTCGACTCCACCTTCAGAAACTGTAGACGGTTTATGCTCGATTGGTCTATCGGGGGCTTCCTTTGCTTCCGTCTCCTTTTCCGGTTTCGGAATTGGCTTTAATTTGACTTCCTCTGTTTCCTCAACTTGTTCTGGAATTTTTCCTTTGCCAAGTTTTATTCCTTCAGGTTCGGCAGGTTGTTCTGGCTTGGGTTTTGGTTGGCGTTGATAAACTTTTTGTTCCGGCTCCGCAGATTGCTGAGCATCTTGAGGTTTGTCCACTTGTGTCACTTGTTGAGGTTGCTGTGGCTTATCATCCCGTTCCCAGTCAGGCTTTTCAAATTCCTCCAATACAACTTCTTCTCTGTCGGGAATTTCTTTTAGTTCCAAAGGCTCTGGTCTTGTAATTGTCGGTTCTCTTCTTTCTTTAGGTTCCTTTTTCGGTTCCTCGGCTTGTCTAGGAACTTGTTTCAAGGCAACCTTTTCAACTTCCGGTTTTTCTGCCTCAGGTCTCTCTGCTCTCTTTGTTGGTTTGAGTTGCACGATTTCTGGGGCCGATTCTTCTTTTACAGCCACAGGTTTTGCCTTCTGAGCAGGTGCCACTTTTGGTGCTTCGACTGTTGCTTCTGCTTCCTGTGCAACTGGGGTTGTCTCTGGAATTGCTTCAGTAACCTCTGTTGGCAGTTCTTGTCCAGACTCATCTTTTTTCTCACCAGCCCAGCGAGCTTTCTTTGGCTTTTCTAATTTGACGCCACCATCAGACGATGGTGATGGTTTTGGTGCGATTGGTTGATCTTGCGGTTCTTCAGAAGAAGGTTCCTTTTGAGGCTTAGGAATCGGCTTCAGTTTCACCTCCTCTGTTTCTTCCACTCGTTCCGGAATTTTGCCCTTGCCAATTTTCAATGTGGGTTGTTCAGCAGGGGTTTCTGGTTTTGGAGCTCTTTGATAAGTTGGTGGAGTTGGCTCCTCCATCTTTCTAACCTCCTCGGGTTTTACTGTCACTTCTGGCTGTGGTTTCACTTTTTCGTCTCTGTCCCACTCTGGCCTGTCAAAGGTTTCTAATTCTGGTTCGTCTCTGTCAGGAATTTGCAGTGCTGGTTTTGGAGCTATTGGTTTGTCTTTTGTTTCCGCAACAGGAGTTTCCTTTTGGGGCTTAGGAATCGGCTTTAGTTTGACTTCTTCTGTTTCCTCTAATTCTTCTGGAATCTTTCCTTTTCCCATTTTCAATTTAGCGGGTTCGGAAGGTTCTTCCGGTTTTTTCGGTGGTTGTCTTTGATATTTATCTTTCTCCGGTTCTTCTCCCGGTTTAGCAACTGCAGTTGCAACAGGCGTAGGTGCCACATCATCAGCTTTACCTTTCTCTGGAGTTGACCATTCGGGTTTTTCAAAAACTTCCAGTTCAGGCTCCTCTCTGTCAGGAATTTCTTTCAGTTCCAAAGGTTCCGGTTTTGTTATTTTAGCAACTTCTCTTTTCTCCGGAGCTGGTTTTTCTTCTTCCACTTTCTTTGGAATACCTTTCAAATCAACTTTCTCCACTTGGACTTTCTCCACTTCTGGTTTACCAACCCTGGGAGTTGCTTTTAGTTGAACAACCTCCTTTTCTTGTATTTTTGGTGCTTCTTCCGGTCTTTTGACTTGTGGAACAACACTTTGTGGTTTCAACACCTGTGGAGCCGTTTGTTTTTCTGGAGTGACTTCTGGAATTTGAGCAGCAGAAGGTTCTTGTTCATCTTCTTCTGGCCTATCTGTCCTTCGGAGTACCTTTTTCTTTGGTTGCTCCAACTCGTAGCCCCCTTCAGAAAATTGAACTGGTTTTGGTGCTATTGGTCTATCTGTAGGTTCGTCACTTGTGGTTTCTTTGGTCGGTTTAGGAATAGGTTTCAAAACAACTTCTTCGCCTTGTGGAATTTCTTGAGGAATTTTTCCTTTGCCAAGTTTTAATTTAGTATCTTCTTCTAATTCACCTTTAGGCCTCTGACCTCTTTGGTATTGACCTTTTGTAGTTGTATCCTCAGGAGTAGTTTCCACTTGCTCAGCAGCTGTTTGAGGAATTTCCGTTTCGCCAGGTTTGATTTTTCTATCCCATTCTGGTTTCTCGTAGGTTTCTAAAGGCACATCTTCCCCCTCAGGGATTTCTTCAAATTCTAAACTTTCTCTTGGAATTTCTTCAGAAGGTCTTGCTTTCTCTTTGGCATCCACAGGTTGAGGCTTCTTCGGAATTCCTTTCAAATCCACTTGTTCGATTTGTGGTTTCGCGATTTCCGGTTTTGCAGTTTTTTGAGTGCGCTTCAATTGAACAACTTCTTTTGGAGCTTCTTCAACAGGTTTGAAAGCCACTCGTTTTGGTTTGGCTTGTTGTTGCTGAGGAGTTTCACCCGGAACTTCTGGAGCTTCCTCTTCCTCTTGTGTTTCAGGTACCACCTGTTGAGTAACTTCAGGTTGAACTACTTCCGCGCTCGAAGGAGCTACTTCCGCAGGCTGTTTCTTCCTTCTTTCTCTTTGCCACACTGGAACATCTTGTGGTTTGGGTTTATCTTGCACAGGAGCCTCGGGGAATTTTTCTGCTGCAATTTCTTCCTGCGTTTCAACAGAAACAGCTTCAGCCTCTGTTTCAACAGTTTCTTCAGTTGTCCGGTCAACTTCAAGAATTGTGGTATCTTCTTGGTATTTTGGCGCTTCCTCCAAAACAACCCTTGCCTCTTCTTGAACTACGGATGCTGTGTCCTTGGCACCGCGTGTCTTCTTCTTTCGATCCCACACAGACGGTGCGGGTCCAGCTGTTGGTTCTTCCGTCGGTTTGACTGTGACAGCTTCTTTCACCTGCTGTTGCTGCTGCGCTTGTTTAATTGTTGCATCTTGCTGTGTTACAACTTGACTGGATGCAGCTGTCTGAATTTGTTGTTGTTCAACAGTTCGTTGTTTGCTTACGTCAATAAGAGTTGTGTCTTCTTGATATCGTTGTACATCCTCTTCTTGATCAACAGCAGAAGTAGAGGCAACGGCAGTGTCAACGGCTTTTGTTTTCTTCTTTCTTTCCCAAACAGGTGCAGCAACCTGTTCTGGTTGTTGCTTTACTTGCACATCCTGTTGTTTGAGTTGACCAGATTCTTTCAGTTGTTGTTGTTGCTGTTGTTGTGTCGCGGTTTCTTGTTGCTGCTGCAGAATAGAAATAGATTCGGTGGATCTCCAGGGAATTGTTTCGGATGCGCTGGGAATGCCTTTGGTTCTTCTGCTTTTCAATTCAAAGTCAATTTTATTTTTGAGATTCTGATACTGAACATTCATTCCTTGTGTTCTTTCAAGAATCGCACTTTGTCCTTTTTCGAGACCTTGTTTGTTTACATTGGGTTTGACAAAGGTGGGTTTTCCTCCAGGACCGTTTTGAATGAGGAAAGTGCCATCGGACCGTTTACTCCGCTCTGTTAAAGAATACAAGCGTTACATAAGCACCAGCACCGTAAGAGCAAAGCAGATAGGTATCTTAAGCATACAGATAGCACGGAATGTTTACGCACACATGGATCATGGAGTGACGGAGAACGGAGGTGGTGTCGGCGGTGATTGTGTAATTTTACCCGTAATTTTTTATTTTCTCGGTGTGGGTCTTTTTTGTCTCTGTGCGACGACGACAACTGCGTCGGGTGGAATAATGACTCAGAATGAAAAAATGTGAAGGTCAACTTTTTGCGGAGGAATTGAGTCATTATATAAAATCATTATTGGCTCGAATTCAATTCCATTAGGGAAGATAACCTTCTGCTGTCCGTGAGGTACACGTCTCTTATATGTCTCTTAACGATACGTGAGGTGTGCTGCCGTTCTATTTTTAGTTTTCTCCAACTTCACAGCAACCACGGCTCAGCTCAAGAGATGCATGTCAGCCATGTCATATTTTTTGTTTTATTACTCCTGCGTCATTTTTTCACCTTTCCTTCCAACTTCTCAACTGTAACTAATGAGCATTACTCATCTCCGCAGCTCCGGGTAACTCTAAACTTCTAAACTCATCTGGTCATGTGGAACTTCCTCAGAGCGTGGCTAATCACTAAACTAACATGACAGGCTCTAATGAACACACGTCAACTCTTTTGTTGTCTTTGTTTCTCTAGTCACGCTCTCTGCCCTTCTAACTCGTTAAATAAATGAATGGAACTATTTCGAATGCTTTTCTTACAAATTCCTCAACAAAAAGTGTTTCTGCCTCTTTTGCTTCAACTGCTGCTGCAAAAACTAAACAACGGTGAAATTCCAATTTGAATTTGACCGCACTACTTGTGATGCTTGTTGTTTTCTTTGTGTTTTGGTTTAGTTTAATTAAGGTATATATCAAGGTTATATTAAGGTATATATTAAGGTATATATTAAGGTATATATTAAGGTATATAAAATGGATATATATAGTTGAGTGTTGAGCGTATTTTGTATTTTGGTATTGTGTGTTGTGTGGTATAGTGTTTATAGTGAAAGTGTTTTGTTTGGAGTTGAGATCATATCCCCGTGAAAAGAAGAGTGAGTGCGTGGTGTGAGAGTATAGTGCATGAAGAATATGGTAAATAAGACACGGGGAAATAAATAAATTTGAATAATTTCCATTATTATTGAATAAGAATTCGTTTAGCCACCAACCACCAACCAAACCCAGAAAAAGCATCGGAAACCATCGAATTATTTTATCAGAGAAATAAGCCGATATTTTATAGAACTTTGAATGTTGAAAGAATATCGAGACCGACAGTAGACAGACAGACAGAATATATTTATATATAAATTATAGAGACAGAAAGAATCGAAGAAGAATGTCACCAACCACCACCGCCCACTTTTTACGATTTGTGTTTACAATTTCGCTTTGCGATTTTTGAGTTTTTGATTACTTACTTGGGAGAACTGTCAAAGTCGCCGACGTTTCAGACTGACCAACTGTATTCGTTGCACGGCAACTGAATTGGCCAGAGTCTTCTTCGTACGTCGTTTTTATAAGCAATGCCGCCACATTTCCTTCCATCATCATCTACAAACACATCAAACCACTCAGTGTAATATTTCACAAAAAACAAAATAAATCAACAAAGTCAAATCAACATCAATAAAAACGTACAGCAAAATCCTCTGACTGAGGAATCAAAGCTCCTTCTCGGAACCATTGAACATTTGGAGTTGGATTGCCCCCAACAGTCGTCCGGAACTGAGCAGGTTCCTCCTCTTCACAAGTTACGTCCATCATTTTTGTCAAAGTCGGTGCTGTTTCTGGAGTCTCCATACCTGAGCAATTTCCAAATAGATTTGTCTTTGAAATAGGCACAATTTACTTCACTTTATTTATCTCATTTCATTTTAAACTCACGTTGGACAGTCAATTTAGCCGTGGTGTTTACAACACCTTGCAAATTTGAAACTGTAAGTTGGTAGACACCTTCATCTTCAGGGAACACTTGACTGAATTTAAGAACGTATTCGTCGCCCTCTTGAACAGCCTTTATGTACTTCGTAGGCAATTTAAATGCTTTGTCGTTCTTTGTCCACTTCGGTTGTCCTGAGAGTCAAATACACAAAACCAAAATCATTTGCACCTTCATTTCATCTGTAGAATTAATGTGTTGACACATTTTATGATGACTACACTTACCATGAATTGGCCCTTTGGGTCTTCCACCAACAACTCTGGCTCTCAATTCAAAACTATCACTTTCGCTAAGAGTAGCGTCTTGAAGTGGTTGAACGACTTCAGGAGGAGTATTTGCGATTTCTTTCACCGGTTTCTCCGCTTGCTTCAGCACAACTTCCGCTTCACATCTTGCCTCGCCTGAATTGTTGATTGCCACAATTTCATACTTTCCTTCGTCTTCGGGAGTTGCATTCATAATTTGCAAAGTGTAAATATCATTCAAAGTTTTCGTCTTCACGTTCTTTGATGCTAAAACTTTTTGGCCGTTCTGTAACAAATATATCCATCAAATTCTTTCATTTCGTATTTATTTTAATGTCATTGTAGCAGCATGACTGAAGAAATCAAAGTTACCTTAATCCAGTAGACGTCACTGGGCTTGTTTGCAATTTTTGCGGTCAATGTGACGGGTCCACCAACTTTAGCATTTTTCACATCTTGAATGGTTGTTGTGAAATTAGGAGGAGCAGCTCCTTTTTCCGATTTTATTTCTTCAACGACCAAATTGGCAGAGCATTTTGCTTTGCCCGCCTCGTTTTCCGCGATGCAAGAAAAGATTCCACTGTCTTCCAAGAAAACCTAAATATAATTCATAATCTCCAATTAGTTTTCATATTTCAAAAATATTTACTTCTTTGGAGTATTTGTGGAAAGTCTAACCTCCCGAATGGCGAGAATTGACTTGGTGCCAAAAGTTGTGATAGAGAAATCAGGAGAATTCGAAATAGGAAAATCTTCCCTGAACCAGCTAATTTTTGGCATGGGTAATCCTTCGAATTCAACTTCGAATTTTGCACCTTCTTTCTCATTACTGCGGCATGGCTGAATTTTCTTCGTAAAGTAAGGAGGATTCCTTGGGCCTTTCTGTTGAAAAAAATACAAAAACGCTCCAGTACCTCCCGAAATGATTTATATTTGCTTTTAAAACTTTATTATTAATTAGCTTACTGGAGCACCCTCCACAACTCTTTCCACGACTTGTCCAGAGTGTTCCAGTTCAGTGCTGGATGTTTCGGTGATTTTTCTTGTGATTTCCCGATCATCATGAACCTCCCTTTGTGTTTGTTTTTGGATATTTGTGTGAGTCTCTCTTCCATGCAGACCAGTTGCTGCATTCATGTCCCTTTGAAGATTCACGCTCTTCTGATTCACATTCGCTTCGTCAGTTCTGCATCCAAATCAAATAATTGTTAATATTATTTCACACCTCTTTCTACACAAATGAGCTTGGAATTAGTTGGGGACACCTACCTCCACTTTTTGAGCTCGGCTGCGTGGTAGTGGCTTGTTACTTCGTGCGCATCTCGTCCAGCGTGGGCTCCGAAGACGTCAGAAATGTCTCTTCGGACGACGGTCTTGGCGTGATCAAGAATCAGTTTTTTGTTCGCTTCGTCTTCACTCACTTTACTTTCATAAATAGTCGCGGCCTTTTGGGTCAAGGACTTCTTTTCCCCGGGAATTGTTTGTTGGTGAGACATTTCACGCAACTTCTGTTCCTTCGTCAACTGACCTTCTTCCAGCTGAAAGAAATCATTTTTAGTTATTTGGTGAATGAGTATTTGACATTTGAGGATGTTGGAAGGGCTGACCTCTTTGAGACATTGGAGGAAGCCTTCCTTGTCCTTTTTGTTTTTGACGAGTTCCAACCACTCGACGTTGTCTTTCTTGACGTACTCTCCGCCTTCATTGATGTGGATGACGGATGTTCCTTTGTCTGCGCTGAGTTTTTCGTTGAAGACTCTGTTAAGTTCTGAACTATACAAGTCCTCCTGGTAGGTCTTCAGGTCCAAGTCGTACCAAGCTGAAAAGTTTTTGTTAGTAAAGAACAAAACAATAACACGAATTCAAGGGGCACAAGGAATCTAGAAATGTTTTGCAATTCGACTATGAGGGAATAAGACAGAGCCACAGATAAAGAAAGAAAAGAAGAAACAGTAAGCGGGTTTTGCTACTTCGTTACGACACTTACGACGTGGAGAGTTCTTCAGCAACGCCCGGTAATCGTCTTGCCGATTCTTTACCAGCAAAGTCGTACACGCGTACGCTTCGCCCATCGAGTTCTTCGCCAGAATCTCAATCTTCCCGTTGTCATATTGACGCGTCCTGGGAATGTCCAAGTGCCACATGCCATCGTAGGTCAACTTGTACCGGGTGCCCTTCAAGTCAATTCATCAATGTCAAAATATCCCCATCAAATCCTTCAACTAACAAAGTCTCCATTCTGACTATTTCCCAATCAAGTCTACGTGTCAAAGTGTCAATTGTAGTCTACAACTCACTCTACTAAGAAATCACTTAAGGAGCAGCTTGTAAATAGTCAACAACTAAACACACTGCGCAATGGCCAAAGCAAATGCACTAAACAATTTTCTAATTTAATTTCCACAACTCTTTACTGACACCTTTCGTTTAGTCCCAATTTCAAATTAATTATATCTGCGCACTTAAAATTATTATTCGTCATTAATTGTCTTTTGTAGAATCAATATATTGCTTGATGAAATACTTTAATTTTGCAGAGTGAATATTGTGCAGGGTCTTACATTCATGACGGTCCTTCCATTAACAAGCCAGAGAAGTCTTGGTTTGGGGAATCCAGTTACGCGACAGCAGAAGCGAGCCCAGTCTCCTTCCCAGCATTCATAGCCTTCAGGTTTCGTCACAAAGACGGGGCCTTCCTTCGCTCTCTCTGACACGTCCACCACTTCCTTCTTCACCCAGCTCGACTCCATTTCACGAATTCTGTCGATACTTTGCATTCCTCGAGGAAGCTGGCTGTCGTAGATAATTCCAGGCTTTCCTTTTGTATTAATTGTTGCTTTCGTTTCATCCATTCCGTACAAATTCGTAGCTCGGCAAACGTATTCTCCAGAATCTTCTGGATATGTCCAGTTGAAGTTCATCGCTACGTAGCCAAAATCGTAAATAGGCTCCAAACGATTTTCTGCAATCACAAAACATTTTTAATGAAATATATTTACAATCGCCCTGCACCCTTTCCATTTTTACATTTCATTCGTCAGAAAAATATTTTCATGCATTTCTAATTTAACTTGATCAATTGATAAATAAGTTTTTTAAGAAAGGAATTGTTTTAACTATGGAGGAGAGGTCTTCCGTTGAAGAACCACTCGACTTTCATGTGTGGATCGCCTACAGGTGCCAATTGACATTCAAATTTAGTCTTTTGCATTTCCGTCAACTCCATCTGACTTTGGATTTGTGTGACGAAGCGAGGAGGTTGTTTCTTGTCTCCATCGTAAATGTCATCTTCAGTCAAGTAAACTTCAGAGGTGTATTTCTTTATGGCTGCCTCCATTTGAATCAAAGTCTCAGACTTCTTCATTCCCTTTGGCATTTGGTTTTCCAGAATTATTGTCGGCGATTCTACGAACCACACATAGATGTGAGCAGATCATAATAAAGTGAGAATAAAGTGAGAATAAAGTGAGAATAAAGTGAGAATAAAGTGAGAATAAAGTGAGAATAAAGGGAAGGGTGGTTACTTTTGCAAGAGAGAGAGCATTTTGTTCGATCCTCTCCGAGAGCATTTCTCGCAACACAAACGTATTCTCCTGCATCTTCAGTGTAAGTCTGAAGAATATCCAGACTTACAAATCCGAAATCGTACACAGTTCTGAACCTGGAGCCGATCTTTAATGGATTTCCATTCAGGAACCATTCGATAGTCAAGTCGGGGTCTGTTTTTGGTTCCACTTTGCATTCAAGACGACTAATTTCTCCTTCAGACACTCCCAGATTTCCCAACTGAAAAGTTCCAACACAGAAATTAAATCATTTGTATTGCGATAATTAAATTTTACATTTTATGTATTGAAAACTAATTGGTTATTAAGATTTGTTTTTTGTGGGAATACCTGAATGACGAATTTGGGTGGTGCGTTTGGTGCGTCGGCGACATAATAGTCGTCCTTCATTGGTCCACGTTCCAGTTCACTTAATTTCTCTGCGTCAATTCGACTGTCACTAATGTCTCTCTTTCCTTTAATCAGAAGTTTGGCCCTGGTGGTGCAGAACCCGTATTTGTTCACCGCCCTGCAAAGATATTCGCCCGCGTCTCTTGCAAACGTCCAGTCAAGGTCCAGACTAATGAAGCCAAAGTCATCGCTGGTGTGCATTCGACTTCCCATCGCAAGGGGCTTGCCGTTGAAGTACCACTCAATACGAACGTCGTTCACTGGTTCTACACGACAGTCAAAGTGACCTGGTTGACTTTCCAGGATTTCCAAGTCCTTCATTTCGGTAATGAACATGGGCGGGGATTTATCTTCTTCTTTCACTTCCAACTCCTCCCGCTTCCACAAACTCTCCTCCAATTTCTGCAACGACTCTGTTCCCGATTTGAACTGAGACGGTAATTGCGGAGATGAAACGATTTGAGGAAGTTTTCCTTTGATTGTCAAATTACAAGACGTCTGGCATTCTCCGTGATGATTTGTGGCTTTGCAAAGATATTCTCCCGCATCCCTGGCCATCAAGTGGTTAATCTCCAGAATCACGAAACCAAAGTCATTGATGGTTTTAACTCTGGAGCCTTGGCAAAGACTTTTTCCATTGTGGAACCATTCGATTCTCAAATGAGGATCATTCACTGGACTCAATTTACATTCAAAGTGAGCCAAAGAATTTTCCGGAAGAATCAAATCAACAAGATTTGTCAACGTCGGGACGACCCCTTCGGTCGTCGGACTTAGCAAATCTTCTTTGTTTCCGTAGCCTTCAAGGGCAGCAATTTTGTCCAGTGTCATATTTTCCATTCCAACGCGAGGAAGTTGAGAATCAAGAATCAATCCCCGTTTTCCTTGACACTTCAGGCTGCAAGTGGTTACAGCCTCTCCGTAGTCGTTGAATGCCCGACAACTATATTCTCCAGTGTCGTTCGAGTACACGGACCCGATTTCCAAAATCACGAAGCCAAAGTCGTGGAAGTTCTTGTAGCGACTTCCAGTTCGCAGGGGTTTTCCATTGTAATACCATTCGATTTTAAGTCTTGGGTCGTCGATGGGCGTGAGACGAGCTTCCAAATGAGCGTTCTCACCTTCCTTCAAGTTTTCGGAGTTTTGCAAAGGAACGGTGAAAATTGGAGGTTGACCCTTCAATAGTTGGTCGGGTCGAGCAGCTTTGGACTTGTCTTCCAACTGCTGAATTTTGTCTAAGCCTCCCATCATACTTTTTGGAATTTGTGGGTCGAGAATAAGACTGGCTTTGGATGAACACTTCAACGTGGCCTTCGTCACATCTTTTCCTAACTTATTTTCTGCTCTGCATTCGTAAACACCGGAATCTTCTTCATAGCAGTAAAGAACATCGAGAATCACAATACCAAAGTCGTGGAAGGTTCGGAATTTGTGACCTTGACGAAGTTTAACTCCGTTGAAGAACCACTCCACCTGCAAAATACAATTCATCAATTATTCAGTCATTCTACAATTCTCACCATTTCTTTCTTTTATGATTATTATTCTGAATTGAGATTTGCCTTGAGATCTGGATCATCGATGGGAATGAGTTTAGCCTCGAAATGTGCACTTTGACCTTCGGTCAAGGTGACATCCAAGAATGGCGATGTGAATTTGGGTGGTTGAAGTCTCAGTTGCGAACTGATGTCTGGCTTCTGCTTTCCGAATGCTTCAAGTTCAAGAATTCTTGCGTACGCATCGGGTTGCAGCGTGTCATAATTCGGTCCTCGTTTTCCCTTCAGGATTTTGAGCAACGCTTTCGTTTTGTCTTCTCCATGTTGGTTTCGGCAAATGCAACTGATTTCACCTTCATCGTCGGCATTCAAATCAGCCAAGTCAAAGCTGACAAAGCCAAAGTCGTAGACGCTCTTGACTCTGGAGCTGGCCTCTACCGGGATGTCGTTGAAGTACCAAGTCACAGTCAATTCTGGATCTCCCACTGGAATCAAAGTTGCTTCAAAGTGCGCACTCTCACTTTCGTTCAGTTCTACATTTCTCAGTTGTCGCGTGAATCTTGGCTTCATTCCTTGCAACTTTTCGTCCAAAACGATTAACTCGATTTCAATTTCATCTTTTCCATATTTGTTCGTCGCTCTGCAATAATAATAACCGCTGTCTTCAATCTTCACATCCGATATTTCCAGAACCACCATGCCGAACGCGTACACTGTGCGAATTCTGTGAGACGCTGCGAGAGTGGATCTTTCGGAAGTTCTGGTTTTGGAGTAGAACCATTCAACGACCATCGACTCGTCGCCCAGAGGTTCCAAGTTGGCTTCAGTGTGGTAAAGGTCATTTGTGTACACGCAAGGTGTGACGGAGAATGGAGTTGTGAACACCGGAGGTCGCCCTGTGTCGGTTTTGCCACCTGCAGGTCCCCGAGGTTTGGCACGCGACCCTTCCACTTTTTCGATAGCTTCGAGCCCTTGCTCGCCCTTGGGATGCTGAGTGTCGAAAATGAGATTGGTTTTGTCTTGTACGTAGAGAGTGGTGGAGGTGATGGCTTCTCCGTATCTGTTCCAGCAACGACACGTGTAAACTCCTTGGTCCTTTTCGCTGACCTTGTCCAAGTTCAGCGTCACAAAACCGAAATCGAATGTGGTTGTGTAGCGAGTTCCAACGTCCAGTTGTTTTCCATTGAAGAACCATTCCACCTTCAGTTCAGGATCCTCCTTTGGTTCGGCGCGACATTCAACTCGCAGTGTGTCGTTTTCTTCCAAGTTCACAGTTGGCTCCAGTGGAACACTCCAATAAGGCTTCTCAAATATCCGCTCAGGTGTAGCCGACTTACGCTTATTCGCCTTCGCCTGCAACCAAAAACAAACAAATTATTTTAAAAGCATTTTTACAATAGTTAGTGAATTGCAATCACAAGCAACTATTTCCTCGTCTGTCAAAAATATCAACTCAACCTTCAAAATATCCGAAAACATCCAAAGCTCTTCCATCGACATTAACAAATATTCAGAAACTATTTTTTCGATTGCGACATTAAGAAAAGTACGCCGTTTTGAATGACTTGGTGTTATTCTGGAGGACATGAAATGAAGAAAAAGTGTTGATGAAAGTTTTGTACCTGGCGTTCACTTTCGACCTCGTCCACCTTTTGAAGTCCCTCTTGTCCCTTGGGATGCAAGGTTCCATCCGCCAAGGCCTTCGGAATGCATTTGAGGGTACCGGTTGTTTGGACCGATCCACTGAGATTTGTAGCCCTCACCATGTAAATTCCTTCATCTTCTGGGTAGGTGTCCTTCAGATCAAGTCTCACATGTCCAAAGTCAAAGGTGGATTTGAGTCTGGTGGCTGGTTGCAGGGCCTTTCCGTTTCTGAACCACTCGACCACCAGTCTGGGGTCGTTCTTGGGAGTGACGGAGCATTGGAAGACGGAAGTTTCCCCTTCGTAGACCTCGACGTTGTTGAGATGTTCAATGAAGATGGGAGTGTCGAAGGTGACGACTGGACTGAGAGCAACTTCCCCTTTGGGTTGTTCCAGTTGCTGAATGATGGGGAGGGACTGCGGACGGAATGAATCTCCCTGAAGCCAATGTTTGCCTTCAATTTTAATACTGCACGTTGTAACGGCCTGGCCCACAAGATTTGTCGCTTTGCAAGTGTACAGACCCACGTCGTCTTCTCGCAAAGAGTTAATGTCCAGGGTCACCAAACCGAAATCAAATGTTGAACGAAGACGTGAACCCATTGTCAGAGGCAGGGAGTTTTTGAACCATTCGGTTTTCAAATGTGGATCTCCCCGTGGTTCTACGAAAGCTTCCAGATGCAAATTATTTCCTTCGTGGAGTTTGTCGTGACTTTCCAGATTTGTTGTGAAGACTGGAGCCACTTTTGGACTTTCGTCGATGAATTGGACACCTGGAGGTTGTTTTTCCAGTTCCTGGATTTTGTCCCAAGCCATGGGTTGAACAGCCGAACCTTCGATGCTACTTCGTGGCTTCACTTTCAGTGGTGCGGTGGTTATGGCAGAGCCAGCGGAGTTAGAGACTTTGCAGGAATACAGACCAGAGTCTTCGGGGATGGCGTGCTGAATCGAAAGAGTTACGTGACCAAAGTCTTGAGATGTAGCAAATCGAGATCCTGTTTATTCAAATTTGAATTAAAACCTGCTTTGAAAAATGCTTAAGATGTTGAGGAGGAATCTGCATTCACAGAATCAGGGAATCTACTTTCATTCAATTCATCCATTTATCGCACAAGAAATATTGAGATGATCTCGGTGAAAATCAAAAAGTTTTGAATGAAAAAGAAAATGAAAGGGAATATATTTGTGTAGAAATGAAAAGTGGTTTTAGAAGTGATAATGAAATAAGATTTTGAAATTGTACCACGACGTACCCATTTTAATTGCTTGACCGTTGAGGAACCATTCGTATGTGAGAGTAGAGTCTCCGACTGGAATCACCCGGCATTCAAAGAAGGCATGCTGTCCTTCAAAGATTTCATCAGTTCCGGAAAGAGTTGCAGTGAAGACAGGTTTTTCGAAAGTCTTCTCAGGTGTTTGTGACCTAAGAGGAGCTTTTCCTTCCAGTTCTTGGATTTTTCTAAGACCATCGGGGTGCTGAGATTCGCTGAGAATATTTCCAGATTTACTCTTCAGCTGAAGACTGGCAGTGGTCACGGCCTCTCCCAGGGCATTTACAGCTCTGCACACATAAACGCCTTCATCTTCAGGTCGCACATGTGTCAAGTCCAAAGACACGTAGCCGAAGTCGTGTGTCTTTTTGGTTCGGGAACCTTCTTCCAAAGGTTTTCCGTCCTTCAACCATGAAAGAACAAGTTGAGGATCTCCGGTAGGAATGAGTCTGCCTTCAAAGTGCGCATGTCCGTTTTCATCCACTTCCAGATTTTTGAACGGAACTGTGAAGTGAGGCTTTTCAAATGTGACAACGTCTTGAATTACTGGGGCACCCGCTTTGTTTTCTAAATCCTTAATTTTGTCCAGTCCTTCCGGTCTCTGACTGTCCAGGATGATGCTCCCGGTTCCGTGCACTTGTAATTCAATGCTAGTTTCTACAGAGCCAAGATTATTCGATGCACGTGCTGTGTACACTCCCGAGTCTTCAGGAATGACATTAGCAATGTCGATGGCAACGTAGCCAAAGTCGAAAGTGGTGTGGAAACGGTTTCCGGTCTGAAGTGGCTTTCCGTTACGGAACCATTGAATTTTCAAGTTGGGGTCGTGCTTTGGTTCCACGCGACATTCAAAGTGAGCTCGCGCATTTTCATGCAATTTATTGTTTCCTTTCAGTTCGGTGATGAAAATCGGAGGTTGTTCTTCGTATTCTTCCACTTGGGGCTTTTGTGGTGTAGAAGATTCCAAATGACGGATCTTCGCCCAACCTTCTGGATGGTTGCTCTCCATGTAAATCGTTTTCTTTTCTGAATTTTAAGAACAAAAATCATTTGGAATAATTACATTTTCAAGTTTTGGTACTTCCGCAATTGTTTTCAAACTTAATCAATTTGATACAATTGAAATGAAATTATGTTCAACTTTTAGAGTAATTTAGGATTGAATGGGGGAAATCAGCTTTTTATGTTGATAGTCAGTTTAAATTTTATTTAGTGCTTACCTTGTACGAGGATATTGCATGTGTTGACGGCCTCTCCTTTGAGATTGGTGGCTTTGCACATGTAAGTTCCCGAGTCTTCAGGATAGGCGTAGAGAATGTCCAATGCGACATAGCCAAAGTCGTGTGTTGTTCTGAAGCGATGTCCAGTTTTGATGCTCACTCCATTGATGAACCATTCCACTTTCAAATTCGGATCATTCACCGGGGTCAGTCGACACTCCAGATGTGCGTGTTCGCTTTCTTTCAGATTTTCCAGGCTGTTCAACGGAGTCACAAACACGGGCTTTTCGATGTCGGGTTCCAACTCAACCACTTTTCCCCTCTCGTAGTTTTCAAGTTGTCTGATTTTCTTCAGTCGGTCCTCGTCCATTGTGTCCAAATACAGACCCTGCTTTGGAAGAACATTCACGCTGCAAGTTGTCACAGCTTCGCCCATAGCATTCGTGGCTTTGCAAATGTACGTGTCCGAGTCCTCAGGGTACGCGTACAACACGTCCAGAGCAACGAAACCAAAATCATACACAGTCTTGAAACGATGACCTAACCAATGTCAAACAATCATCAAAATAAATATCCCGATTTAAGGTTATTTTCCATTCCAAGGATACCAACAATAAAATCGTTTCTTTTGATGGAAATGTGACCTTGTGGAATTGGTTTTCCATCGGAGCCTTTGAACCACTCCACCTTCATTGTGGGGTCGTTGATTGGGGTGAGGGAAGCTTCCAAATGAACGGAGTTCCCTTCCACAGCTTTGTCAACATTTTTCAACGGCCGTACAAAGTTCGGTTTCTCACTGCAAGTTACATCTTCATGGACAGCCTTTTTGTGTCGGCTTCCATCTTCCAAGTACCGGATTTTGTCCAGCGCTTCTCCATGTTGAGAGTCAGTAATTAAACCAGATTTGGCTAACGATGTATTAAAAATAAACAACATAAAAAGTCTGGAAAATAATAATCTTGTCAGTTATGATTAAATTATGCATTAAAAGATTAAAAAGTGCAGCAAATGAAATGATGAAAACTGAAAGTTTGAGAAGAAGTTTTGATTTGAAAAACACTTGAAAAATAAACTGATTAAATTCACATTGAATTAAAAAAAAATGAAAGTTTGAAGGGTTGAATGTTTGTTTTGAAATTACGTTTGACGCCGATGGTGACGGAGCTGGAGGCGGTTCCATTTCTGTTGGTTGCTTTGCAGGTGTAGGTTCCGGTGTCTTGGGGCAACAGACCAAGAATGTCCATGGCAGCAAATCCGAAATCATAAAGCGGTTTGAAGCGACTGCCAGCCATGAGGGGCTCGTTGTCCTTGAACCATTCCACCCTCATGCTGTCATCAGGGTACGGCTCGATTCTTCCTTCAAAGTGGCAGTTGCCCATTTCCAGGAAATCTTTGCCTCCCGTCAACTCAACAATGAATCTCGGTTTCATTACAACCACCACCTCTTCAACCTGACTTCGGTTGTGTCTCGAATGGTCTTCCAGCATTCGGATTTTCTCCAGATTCCTCTCTTCGATGATTTCTTGTTTCGTTTTGACTTCCAATCGAGCGTTGGTGACAGCCTGGCCGAGGTTGTTCACAGCTCTGCACGTGTAAGTTCCAGTGTCCGATAAATTGACATATTTGATGTCCAGAGACACGAAACCAAAGTCGTGGATGGTGGAAATTCGGTTCGACGCTTGAATAGGAGTGTCATTTTTGTACCACTCCAGCTTCAGATTCGGGTCGCCCACTGGAATAAGTCTGGCTTCAAAATGAACGTTGGATTGCTCCGAGGTCAAAATGTTTTTCATTGGGACGGTGAAAAGGGGCGGCTGAGTAATCATTTCCTCGGCCACTTGAGCTTTATGTCGAGGCTCCTCCAAGTAACGCAAGGCAGACGCGTTGGTGTGAAGAGTGTTCGAGTCAATTGACTTCAGCGCTGTGCAACCCAAAATTCAATCAGTCCAATTCACTTTTCATACTTTTACATAAAATAAGTACTTACTACTTTCATACTTTCACTCTATTCAAGTAATAAAGTCAATCTTACATTGCACTTGGAGACCTGAAGAAGTAACAGCTTCTCCGATAGAATTAAGAGCCCGGCATGTGTAAGTTCCAGAGTCTTCTGGGGTACAACTCAGGATGTCCAGAGCAACAAATCCGAAATTCGACGTTTCGTTGAATCGAGAGCCTGCCAAAATAAATGCAATTTTAATGACTAACCTAATTCATTTAATTCAATTTCTAATCATTCATTTCCTTTGACAATGAAAATGTGGAGAAAAGGAGTCTCATGTTGAGTGTTTGGTGTGAAATGATGAAACGTTTGGTCTTACCACTCTTGACAGGCACTCCGTCAACGAACCAAGTGACGACCAGATTGGGGTCACTGACTGGAATGAGTCTGGTTTCGAAATGTGCCCTTTGACCCTCTCTGATGGAAATGTTATTAAGACTTTTGGTGAAAACAGGAGCCTGGATGCTCTCGGAGGATTCATAACTCAATCCTGAAGATTTGCTTCTTTCCAAATATTGAATTTTGTCGCTGCTAATGTTGACTTGACTTTGGCTCAAAATGCTCGTCGTTCCCCTCACCAGCAAATTCACATTCACCTGATCCGTGCCCATGGAATTCGTGGCTCTGCACGTGTACACGCCACTGTCCATTTCAATCGTCTTCAGAATGTCAATCGCCACATAACCAAAGTCGTGAATCGGTCTGAATCGGGAACCAACTTGCAAATTCATTCCATCCTTGTACCATTCCACTTTCAAGTTCGGGTCATTGATTGGTTCCAATTTGCATTCAAAATGACTGTTTTGTCCCTCATTCAATGCCAGGTCTTTCGGTTTTGTCACGAATCTTGGTTTTGTCACAACCTCCTCCACTTCCTCTCTCCGACTGTAATTGTATCTCGAAGAGTCCTCCAAGTATTGAATCTTCTCCAAGCCAGAACCGTGAATGCTATCCAAAATAACGTCCTTTCTGGAAATGACTTTCAAAGTGCAGCTGGTTTGACTTTCTCCCGCAGTGCTGTATGCTCTGCAAGTGTACACTCCGCTGTCCGTGGTGTACACGCACAAAATGTCCAGGGCCACATAATCGAATTCATAGGCGGGTCTGTAACGATGTCCGAAAGGAATGAGAACTCCGTTGCAATACCATTCAATATTCATGGAGGGATCCCCCATTGGCTGCAGACGGGCTTCCAAATGAACGTTCGACAATTCAATCGTGTTTGCGTTTTTCAAAGGTTTCGTGAAAATTGGTGCACCGAAGGGTGAAACCTTTTCTTCGGATTTCATTCTTTGGGCGCGGGTTTCTTGCTCTTCCAAATAACTAATCTGATCCATGGCGGATTCATTCAAGGCAGATGTGCTTTCGATGTGTTTCTCCCGCGACACGCGAATGACGCTAGAGGTCATCGCCGTTCCCGCTTTGTTTGTTGCACGGCAAGTGTATTCTCCGGAATCTAAACTCGTCAATTTCAGAATATCCAGAGCCACGTATCCGAAATCATTGTATGTTTTGAATCGGGAGCCAACTGTCAGGATGCGACCATCCTTAAACCATTCGACCTTCATGCTGGGATCCCCCATCGGTTCCAAGCGACATTCCAAGTGAAGATTCCTACCTTCAGCAATGACCCCTTGGATTTGATTCAGGTTTTGCACAAATGTTGCGGCGCTGTATTGCTCGATGACTTGTTCCGTGGTTTTTTCGAATTTCTTCTTTTCACTGATTTGGTACATGGAGCTGGTGTCCACTGTGGTGCTTGACTCCACTTGCATGGCGGCAGACGCAGTCGCTTCACCCGCAACGTTCCGAGCTATGATTGTGTAAGTTCCAGAGTCGTCTGTTCGAACAGAGTCGATATCCAGAGCTACGTAGCCGAAATCGTGGTACATTTGAATTCGAGTTGCAGGCATTATTGGCTGACCATTAAACAACCAAATGATCTGGAAAATATCAAATTCAATTGCAACATTCATCAATTCATTCATTCATCGTTGTCAAAATCATTAGGTAACATGAAAATGAAAGCTAGAACCTTTAATTACTCTGTATGGAAATGGTTAAAAGACGGAAAGAAGGGATTTTGTAACCTGGAGTGAAGAATCAGACTGAGGTTCAATTTTGGCTTCAAAATGGGCCTTTTGACCCTCACGAATGCGAGTTGTGCCTTTGATGGGTCCGAGGAATCTGGGAATTATTTTTTGCTTCTTAATTTCTTCCTCTGATTCTTCAATGTGAGTTCTCTTAAGATATCTGGATGAATCTTCCAAGTATTGAATCTTTTCCAGTCCTTGTGGATGTTGCGAGTCGACCACAATGTCCTTCTTACTGGAAACTGTCAGTTTGGCCGTTGTGGCAGCTTGACCCAAAGTATTCGTAGCCCGACAAGTGTACTCTCCTTCGTCCTTCATTGTTACTTGCTTAATTGTCAACGCCACGTAGCCGAAATTGAAAAATGAAGTGATTCTCGAACCTACGCATCATTCCAGTTTTTTCATGTAAACATTTTCAAGTCATTTTCATTTTTCATCAATCAGAATTTTCACACAGGTTGTCATCATATGCCATTTTTTTAAAACGCACATTAAATGATGTTGAATATTGTTTGTTAATTATGAGAAATGGTTATTTACCGTTTGGAGCGTTGGATTTTGTTATTTTTGAAGTTTAATTTGGTTAGTAGCAGACAGGGTCCTATAATATGAGTGGATTTAATTTAGAGTGAAGGAATGCGTATCAAAAAAGGTTAATGCATGAAATGAGTCAAAGTGTATTATTGTTAATTTAAATACACACGAAAATTAATGGCTGGTAATTTGGAGTTAAGTTGATGCAATTAAAATGGCTGGCTTACTGGCTTCCACGGCTTTGCCATCCTTGAACCATTCTACTTTGAGACGAGAGTCGCCGATGGGTTCCAGTCGTGCTTCAAAATGTGCAAATCCTCCTTCGCGAATGCTGACTTGATCTCGAATTGGAGTTTTAAATTCCGGAGCTTGATTGCTCTCAAGAATTTCCTCTGTCAGCTTTCGGTTCATTTGCTGCATTTCTTGGTACGCTTCCAATTCCTCAATACTTTGGATGTACTGCGTTTGTTCAGGAATTGTAGCCGTCTGAATACCGCTTGAGCCTAAAACAAATTCCAATTCCAATTACCACTTTGCTTTAACTTTAATTAGTGCACCCAAATAAATAACTTTCATTCGCACAAGCAACCCATTTCAAGGATAATTTGTTACACAAACTGGGGAAAAATTACTGATTGATGCTCATTGTTTGATTTTCGTAATGTCCTATAATACAGCAGCTTTTACTTTCTTCCAGTTTTGCATCTTTATCAAATTATATTATTCTAATCATAGTTAATTTTTGTAGTCTAAAATAAACGCTCCAAGTTTATGTGCTGTTCACCTTTCATTGGAATATTGTCATTTTACGTTTTCGAAAATTAAGAAGTATTTTCCCGCCAAACTAGAGGCATTGATTTTCAGTGGAAAAAACTGATATTTTTATCTTTTTTGTAAAGAGCCAGGGGGTATCTAATTCTGTGCTTACTGGACTTGAGCGGGTAAGTTGAGAGTTGAGCCCCACACCCGATGTCGGGATAAAGAGGTCGTTTATATGGCGCAAAATTCGTTTTTTGTGCATGAGCCTTCCCCAAGCCCCTTCAGCCCTTCCCAATTGTTAATCTTAGATATGCCTTTGGTATTATAACTAAAATAAATTCAACTTGTTTATTATGGAAAAATTATAACTATTTACTTGAGCTAAATATTCAAATTATTTTCGCACGGTTTAGTACCATTTTTACCTGAAAAATTCAAATTATTTTCGTATCGTAAAATTTAGTATCATTTTTACCGTAAAAATTCAATTTAATTTCGTACGGTAAAATTTAGTATCATTTTTACTGTAAAATTGAAATTATTTTCGTACGGTAAAATTTAGTAACACTTTTACCGTAAGAAGTCATTTTTTTCATTTCCCAAGATATAAATTCGAATTATTGTTCGAATATAATTTTTAATTTATATTCCTGTTCGTCGTATACATTGGTTTGGAATTACCACATCAAAATTTTACCTAGGAAAGCATTAAACTTTCTTTACATATTCAAATTGCCATTTTCTTCCGTCCTTTATTTATTTAAAAGGAGAATGTTAGTGGTTAAGGGCGATAACTACGTATGGGTTCACCGGGCTTAAGCCCCCCAGACGGCTTGAGCCCCCATTACAAATTTCTAGATACGCCCCTGTTAGTGGGCTGTATGTAAATTCTGCTACAAGAATTAAGCAGACCTGGACCAAATACTTCAGTTCAAAATGCAAAATACTTTTAAACAAAAAATGCGAATACTTTTCGATAAAAGAATGAAAAATACTTTACGCTTTAAAATTCCCAAAATATAAAATAGTATTTTAAGTAGAAAATGAATACAAAATAATACTCATATTTTTTAAACAATTATAAATTGTGTTTTACAAAGTTGATAACAGTACAGTTTACAGTTGTCAAATTATATTCCGTCAAAATAAGTCAGACAGTCATTTTATTTTGAATTGGCAGAAAAAATATATTGCATCTTATCTTCTGTATCATCTAGTGATGCAACGAATATTCGGTTGTTATTCGGTATTGGGCCAACAAATTGTTATTCGGTTACTATTCGGTATTCGGCAAATACTATTTCAACTACTATTCCACAGAATATCAAAAATCCATAACCAAATGCCGACTTCAGAACTACTTATTAGATGATTATTTCTTTTGGATGCATGCATAGTTCTTTCCTTCATTCGTTTAAAGATAGACTAAAATTTAATGGTTCAAGCTATGTGAAAGCTGCATTACAGTTCAAATTAAAGTTCCACCGAGACACCAGTTAATTATTAAAAGTTGAGAAAGAGTTTTTTAAATCATCTTACTAAACCCAATTGCACACAAGGGCGTATCTAGGGGGTCACAGGGTGCCAGGGCACCCCCACCCCAAATTTTTGGAACTTACACTAGATATTATTGAACTTTCCAAAAAAACGAGCTACAAGTATAAAATTTGGCTCCAAAATGGCAAAAATAGTCCAATTTTTCGCGCTTCGCGCGAATTTAATCAGTTTTTGGTCGATTTTAGCCTAAATTTCACTCGCCCTTTTAAATAGAGTATGAAAGTGAGGGCACCCCTCCCCAAATGGCATTTCTAGTTACGTGCCTGTAACATCACACGTCCCAAAATGAAACGGAAGAGAAGGAAGCAAAGATACCACTGATCAGGCGCGTAACTAGGATTGCCATTTGTCTGATGCTCAAATTATTTATTAGGGAATAAGTATAATAGCTAATTAAGTTTGTGGTTACAGAATAAATTCTATTTTGGTTTTCATGGGACATACATATTTAATTAATTTCACTAACAATGAGCCATACATTAAATCAAGGGCGTATCTACGTATGGGTTCAACGAGCCTGAGCAGACCCCCTACTTACAAAAAAGGGTTATTTAATAATATGACCTTGCTCGTTTTCTGCTTCTGAGCCCTACCCAAAGCCCGCACGCTCGACGCCCGTTTATAGATACGATGATACGAAATTGCATTCCCAACTAATTCTAAACTACTGTTCATTTATTCATAAATAGCATTAACCGAAAATAGCATTTTTTTCCTTCATCATACGGGCCCATAGCCAGGGGTGGTGCTATGGATGCTGAAGCACCCCCCAGATTATGTTATTATGCACTAGATATGATTGGAATTTTCAAAAAAACAAGACAAAAGTATAAAACTTGCCTCCAAAATGATAAAAAACAGTCATAATTTTCGTGTTACGCGTGACTTTAATGTGCTTCCAGTTCATTTTAGCCAAAATTTTGCTCAACTTTTTAGCGGTACGCGCTGATATCAGGATTTATAAACTTGATAAGGCCATGTGACCCTCCCCCACCCCCAAAAAAAACGATCTTAATGTTAGTTAAGCGCCTGCATTAATATTTTATGTTTAGCACCCCCAACTTTCAATCCTGGCTACGGACCTGGTCATAATTATTGCTACTAATTTTCGAATCATATTAATTTATTTTATTTTCTTGTGGCATTAATTCAATTTATTAAGTTTCTTAGGGTGTAAATTCAATTTATTTTTTGCGGCATAAATTCTACTTTTTTATTGCAGCTTAGATTCAATTTTGTCTTACGGTATAAACTTTTTTTACTTTTTGCTGAGGCATAAATTAAATTCATTCTCCTCTGTGGTATACATTATTA
>JABASD010001069.1:0-48752 GCA_019776165.1 Pogonognathellus flavescens | reverse complement strand
CATGAGACTTCTGGCTATGATTCTGACACCTGCGCTTTATACCATTGCATTGCCTACTCTATTACAGAGATGTACCAGAATTATAGAAGGTAGGATAATAATGTACAATCATCCTACACACGTATGTTATTAGAAGTAGTACTACTACAGTTATAGCAAATAAGCTATTTGAGGTCCTAGAGAGAGAGAGAGAGTACCTATGATACTAAAGTAGTGACCGTTGTAGTTAATACTTACTACAAACGTAAATTTATATATAGCTCGATTTATAATACAAATACCTCCTATATAGGTACATGGAGTTAGTAGTTACTATATATTATAGTTTAGTGCAAAACTCCAAACTCCTTCTACTATCTCAATAGACATGAATAGTTTACGGCCAAATTTTAATAATGGTCTCTGTAGATTTTATGTGTACGAGTGAAGTAAAGAGAGAGAGAGAAGAGAAACATGGACTGAGCTGTGGCTTCTTCAAGTCCAAATAATATAACGTTAAGGAAGATGGTGGTAGTTGTAGAGTGCAAGTTAAGTATACATTTAGTTCTTCTATAGAATACGGAGGAGAATATGCTTATCCCATTTGAAACTACAGAAGAGTACGTAAACTACACAGAGTTATAACTACACAGAGACAGTAACAGAGAAGAAGGCGAGTAAAGAAGACGAAGGTTTATTTGCAATTTCGCATTACAGACATTCCTCTTCTTTGCATGATAATATTCTCTTTCTTTCTCTCGCTCTCTTCTCTGTCCGTCTCTTGTACAACCAGATGGGTTAGCTTTTTACAGTAGTCTACTTTTACTTCATTCTCTGTCTCACAACTTATATGGTGTCCCAATATATAAATGTACACATGATCATATGGTAGAAGGTGCTTTACCACTTTTTAGTAGCAGTAGTATAAGGGTAGGTAATATAAGAGTGCATGTATCTTTTCAGCTGCCATTATAAGTAGAGAAAAGTATATATATGCAGAAATGTGTACGCGATGTGTTTGTTATTTGCTTATTCCTTTTCCGTATTATTCCTGTGTATCATTGCTCGTGGCATAGCACAATGTTCTCTAAACTACTAACTGGGTAAGTACACACACACAGTAAATGCGACTAGTAGAGTAGTTTTCTTTGACTGACTCAGTCAATGTAAAATTTAAATAGCTTTGGACCTTTCTATGCCAGAGTACTCTGGCTAATGAACAACTCCACTGGAATCCTATTTACCATACACAGTGTGACTGGAAATATTCCTCCTCCATTATTACAACCTAGCTCTTTTTTCTAATTCTAAACACAATTCTAAATGTTGTGTACTCTTAATCTATTCTATATCTTGTTTATTTATTTGTGTTATATGTGTAGAACTGTATTAAAAGATTATTATATTTTGTAATCCTTCATTCAAGAATTAAAATATGTAAATATTTTTACACACAAGATACACTACGGATCATAGCAAAGGAAATACATAACTACGGAATACCTATTTGAATTACATTTTGAGATTTAAAAGAAAGAACCACATTTCATGGATCCGTCGTCGATACAATAAAACACCTTAGAAATAATAAAAATACGAAGAGTTTCACAATTTACGAACTCTAAGAAGTGTTCTTGTTCAACGAATTGCGACCTTAGTAAGTACGTATCATTTTTCCAGTCATAAAGAATTGCAGAGTACACATCTAATTTTATTTATTACCTTACCTATACTACGATTTTACGTGAACTTTCGTAGTATCTTAAAAATAGTCTCGGTCCATCATTTTCTAATTGTGGAATCATTTATTTACACCAGGACTTTTGACTTTGAACAGTGACAATCTTAATTCTTGAAGGAAGCAATATTAATTTTTAAATGAATGAAGTTTATATATGTAGGATGTACACTGGGACATTTATAGCCATAAGTTCTCAGAAGTAATTAGGTATATTATTGTGTTTACCCTGTACACAAGCTCGATTAAAAATATGTAAGAAAGACGAGCACGTGTAAGAACAAGTTAAAACTTTGCAAATAAACCCCATGCAAAAGAGTTTCTTCTTACATTGCATTCGTTAAGCCAACTGAAATTTTCGCTGGCTATTTGTGTAGTGAAAGATAGAGAGAGTGCATATATACAACAGTTTATAAATACTCGGCCATGCAAAGCATCCACACACATACATTCTGCAAATCTGCATACTTTATTCGATTACAAGCTCTAAAGATGATTCTGCTCTATGCACCACATACTTATACACTAAACCATTAATTTATATGTGCAGAGAGAGTAAACTTAGATTCGCAACATCTTTACTTAGCTCATCATACGTTGTTAGATTATAATGTGCAACGTATGTCATGTCCAAAGCAGTTAGTAGTAGGTAACCCTCGTAGAAAATTACAAAACTCACATGTACAGTACTGCATCAACTTTTGCATAGAATAAAAACATTTCTATTTACACATAGACTGTATATGCGAGCATTAACATTACATGTTATTCCTCCACCATAAGAAAACAACGCTCTACTAAAATTCCCCTTTACTTCTTACACACAGAATCCAGTTCTTCCATGATGGTACAAAGAAAAACAAGAGAAAATTAAACAGCGTAGTTGTACAAAATCAACCTTACTATATTATAAGAAGAGAAAACACCTAAAGTAGTGTCTATATAGCTAAGCCTTGCCTATAATAGGAATATATGATGAATAATTCACTTAAGAATATTAAAATGGGAATCTTAAGGAGCTTAACTACCCGTGAGTTG
Organism: Pogonognathellus flavescens; assembly: GCA_019776165.1. NCBI lineage: Eukaryota > Metazoa > Arthropoda > Collembola > Entomobryomorpha > Tomoceridae > Pogonognathellus > Pogonognathellus flavescens. The sequence goes on along the minus strand of JABASD010001069.1, from coordinate 45,997 downwards.
CCCTCCTGACTTGAAAGATCTCACTTTTGTATTAATCATTCTTTCCCTTCTTCTCACAAGAACTCAAACTTACTTCGAATCCCTCCAGTTTACTAGGAGCAATAATAATGTGTGTGTGTGTGTGTTTGACTCGCGTCATAAGGAATTTAGGGGTGAAAACGAGAAGATTCAAGAATGAACGAGAGAGAGGGTTTCCATTTTCATAATATTGTGTGTTCTTCTAGTAGCTCGCTTCACTGTTTATTACATCTCCAGCTGTCTTGTCTCGTGGTGCTTTTTAGTTACTTATGTTGCCTCTCTCTCTCTCTCTCCTATTGTTTCACACACTCTCTAACACGGCAACAACGGAAAACCAAAGCACACTGCAACTCTTCCTCTACCAGAGAAGAACAGTAAGAAGAAAAGAAAAGAAAGGAAAACACACACAGAGCATACCTTTCATCTTAATATGCAAATTTAATAAGAACTCGGAATACTTTGTGGGTGAATGAATAAACGCCATGGCTATGTATAACGGAAAGTATTCTCTCAACTCTACTCTTTACTATTGCATTACCTTTCCAAGTGTTAGGGTTAGTTGTATTGCATGTGTAATGTGTTTGGTCATTATTACACCTAGGATATACCTATACAATTTTATATACACCTTTTTATTACTATAATCTCCCATCTTCTACCTTCTAACAGCTAAAGATACAAAACACATAGTAGGTATATCAAGAAAATTAATATTACATACGTACATACCTAGGTTTATACAGTGCATGCCATAAGTCTTTACATATAGGTATAGATGATTACATGTTAAGGTGAAATGTTCCTGCAGTCTCGTGGTGAGATACTCATTAATTAAATAATTAATTAATTATGCAAAGAGATAACTTGTCGTTCCTCACCCTGTTCAATTTTCACGAAAAGGAATTACATACGGTAGCCACCAAGGTTTATTTTACTATCATCGTAGTGAAATAATAGAAAGTACGAAGCTGGTAGTATTATTTTGTATGCAGAAATGCATATACGATGCAGAGTAGACCGCAATCAAGGAAAATGTACATATTATTATTAACAAGTTTAGGTTTTAGGTGCTGTATTAAATGACGTTACCTGTGTATAAGCAGCCGTAGGCTTCAACTCGCATGCAAATCGTTCTGGGATGAACGGAATAGGGAATGAAGCGGATTCGGCTGGCAATAATCGGAGGAACAAGTCGTTGGATGACGCCAATGTACGTGTTCGTGTTGGCTTCCAAAATCTGTAAATAGAACAATAGGATTTTCAAACAACGCTTTTTGCAATGACAATATGTGTACATAAATATTACCGGTTCTCAGATTATTCTATGTACTTTAGTACTATATGGTGTACACACAGCGCAAATATTATACACCATTCACATAATCTTCTCGTGTACATACGTTCTTTTACGTGTTATATTTATATAATGTAACAGCATATCCATAAGATGTAGTAAAATAATACAGAGTAATTTCTGTAGTAAATATATCCTTATTTTATTACATCCACATTCTGAAGTACTTACTTGTATTATTAGCCTTGTTTGTTTATAGAGCAAAATAAGTAAGTAGCAGAATGGAATAATAATGTAAGTAACTGGGACAGGAAAAGACATATATATAAGAAATGCAAGGTCCCTACATTATTAAGCTACTAGTAGGAGAACGCTAAGGAAATTCAAAAAGGAAATGTAGTAAAAAATATGGGACTAGTCTATATATACCTAAATATGTTTTGTGAACTAAATAATATGTACCATACTATGCATTATACTATTATATAACATAGCATGGATAATATGCATTAGTTTTGTTGTGTACATACAGAAAGCAGATTCTGTTTCGTGCAAGGTTTGCAGTATAAAAGAAAGATGAGGAAAGCGGGAAGATGCGAAGGAACATGACGGAGCACGCGAGATAAAATAATGTCTCATGATGAGATGTAAGTACGTGCGAAACTACATTTACAGATATAATCACAATATATCTAGATTACCGTCTCAGACAGTCACTCTGTATTTATTTATAAGAGTCATACACACAATGACTTTAAGACACACATAGACACAATTGTATACCTACCACATACACAAATACCTACAATACAACCTAAGAAAGAGTCTGTATAGCACAATATAAATGCAGTACGTGTTGTGCTTTTACATTTTAAGCATACAGAATATTATAAACATAAAACGAGGAGGAATTCTTGTATAGAAAGCGAATGGAGTGCGTCTCAAGTGTAGGAAAATATAAAAGGAAGCTGTTGAAGATGTAAAGGAAGGAAATAGACCCGGCTATGTGTTGTAGGATCTTGTTGAGTATACTTGTGGTATATTATATATTAAGATTGACTATATATAGAAAGTGAACCTTCATTTTGGCGAATGGCTTTCGCAGTGTGTCTAGTGAAATGGAAATATTTTTACATTTTAATGCGTGCCATGTGATATCATTACATGTACCAATATGCTATTAGTGCTTGGTAGTTACACTATTAAGGATTTATTCCATTGTGTTTATGGAAGAATAGAATTTGCATGCGAATGCTTAAAAAAAGGATTTTCAAGTAACTACTAGCAAAAGTAACTACGGAAAATATATTTGCGAACAATTGCTAATGTTTAAGGCATTGCACAGTCAGATAATAATGAGAGCAGCTCTTGCTCCACATAACAATGCTAATTGTAAAAGGAGTTTCTTATAACATTTTAGCAAAGGAGAAATTCATTCACTACAAGAAAGACTCTGCATGTGCATGGTTAGTTAAGAGTATTGTACTTTCACCGACTTTCACTTTTGCCTCGGCCACATTATTTCTTAAGACTACTTTCTCCATGCAACTTTCTCTTTATACGCCTTCTGTCCGTATATTTTTAGTGTTTCAAAGAAAGAGGTACAAGTATTGCATATATATATATTATTGCCGTATATAAATATATATTGAAATATATAATGTGGTATGCGTAATATGATAATGTGTCTTTATATAAAATTTTATATTATAATATTCTATTTTTATTTTATATACACAGTACTATGTGTATATAAGTTATACATACGTTTTCGTATATGGTCATATAAGATATATAGTATAATATGTAGGTTTTGCTTTCTATAAGCATATACGACGAATACACACACTTTTAACATATGTATGGCAGAATGACACAGATAGCATATGGTAAGTGTGTAGATCTCGTGCACTTGTACATATTATTGTAATAGTGCTTGGTTACATTTATTATTACGAGAGGTTTCTCTCTTTCTTTTCATACACTACTTGCATTAGTACATGTGACTTTGTAACAGTGTTCTTTAACTTATATGTATTTCTGATTAAGTGGTACCTACTATATGAGTGTTTCTTAAACATATATCTAATAATGTTATTATAGAAGAGATATATTATTATACATTGAGGACAATGCTCGGTGTTTCATATGAGTAACGCTATACGCAGTAGTTAGTTACAAAGAAGAATAACGAACGAGGAAAAAAATTTACTCGCAGACTAACACAACTATGCTTTCAAAATTTGAGTGCGTTGCGTAGCATTCGCATTTAAAGAATAGGAAAAGAAAAGGAAACTTTTCTTCATCCTTATCTTTCCTTCAAAAAGAAGAATAATACTTACTTTTACTTGTTGTACTATATACTCCATCAGACTTTTCTCCTCTTTGTGAGCCAACTACAACACTATATTGTATTATGCGTGTACGTTAGTAGTTTTGCGTCTGTGACAAAAATATTTCTTTAAGTCCCGCACAGATTTACACATAGATCTCGGAAAATTGTATATTATGGTATACGATATCCACACAGAATGAATGGTAGCTCCCATACTTCGTATTTCTATTTCAACTTTCGTTTCGTTTACATTTCACAGAGTAGAAGTCTACAGTCTACTTACTGTGTGCGTCTTTTCTCTTTCTACCAGTTTAAAGATTTTTTTCTTCAGTTGAGCTCGTACTTTGACTTTTCACTGTCCCTCACTTACAAAATTCAAACGTACATAACTAAGTAAAGAAGGAGATACTTACAAAAGAGAGAGAGAGAGCAACAGTAACAAAAAAGCCTTATAAGTGTATTGCAAGAACATACAATGCATTGTAGCTGTATAAGAATTCTTTCTATATAGGGATATACTTTACTTGGTTATATATATTTTATCCTACATGCATGTTGAAAAAGCAACAGACAAAAACAACAATAAGTGTTAAAGCTGTGCTTTAGTAGCTTGTGGAGAAAACATTTCACTCTGCGTTAGTTGAGCTCACATCAACTTAAAATCACATCAGATCAGATCACTCCTACGACTACTGCATGTATATGCACTACACAAGAAAGAAAAAAAATCAACCAAGAAAAACGCGTCAGGGATACACATAGTTACATTACATTACACACACATGCAATTCTACTTCCTCTACTTCCTTTCTTCTCCTTTTCCTCACAAAACTCCATGACAAGTATTTTTCCAACTGCATTCAATTTCTCCCTCTTTCTCTCTTTTTTTCCTTATATATCTTTCACTACGGTTTTAAATCTTTAATATTATCTATTTCAACCCTTTTCTTAACTCTTAACTTTATCTTTTCGGCTTGTTTGTGTTTGCAGTGTGTGTACGGTGTATACGAATAGAAATACTGGTCGTTTGGATACAGCACAAAGAGACGTGTGCAGTATCTTTCTATAGGAGTAATTTTATTCCATTTTGTAAAATGGCAAGGCGGCCAAACGTATCCCATGCATTTTTCACTCTGGTCTTTATCAATCTTGATATATCAACTGATTTGACTTGACTCTCTTTATCTAATTTCCCGTCAGACAGACTCAACGTGACTGACGTGGATGAGAAAGACATATTGACTCACCCTCCCACAAACATCCAACCTCATCCATCCTTCCCACATTCAAACCTGTCACGCACCTCATTTTTTCATATTATTTACTCCCTCACGCCTTTTATCAAACAGACTACTGATATATTCATCCCATCTTGTTAATCCACTCACTATAACTCGTGCATAAAAAATTATTCTTCGACAGACACTTTTATTACATTATTTTCCTTCAATTAATAAGGAATTTCATGGAATAGCTCATTAAATCACTTCATCTTAGATATACACGTAAGAATTACAGTTATTGGATTTTTTGCACTGCTTAATTTGTATTAATCAAAATTTCCATACTTTGTGCACTAACTTTAATAATTTCACAAGTTCACACTATTACTACGTACAAGGGTATTATATTAACCTGTAAGATATAGTATAAAGTTATATTCCATATACATTGCAATTAATAAATCGGAATTTTAATAACTGATTTTACACATTATTCTTTAAATAACCAATACTATAATATTTTGAATCATGTCAAGTAAAACCGTACGTGTACGTATGTTTTATAACACCTACTGTGAATTGATGATAAATTTTTTTTCCATTGTGTTGTATTTAATAAACCGGAATTGTAATAATTTATAATATTACACATTTATTTGTTCTTTCAATAACCGATATTTTGATTAATGTGAATCAAAATAACGTCAGGGCAAACGAACGAGTAAATTGATATGCCTAAATGAAGATGCAAACGCTAATACAGTAATCCATGTAATAAATAACTGGCAATTTCTGAGTATGCACTATGCATAGGTTAGCTAATATAATAAAATACTTCTGTATGTTCTACTTTCAGTTTTCCCAGTGTGAATGTAATTTATGAGGTGATATTCAAATGGCAGCAGAGCATCTGTCTTGGGTTGGATTCGTGTTAAAAGGGAAATCCCCAGTCATACATTGAGATTTAAAGGTAGAAAATGTGGAATTAGAGAATAAGTGAGTGAAAACATGGCTTTGTGCTAAAAGAAAATGAGATTTCTTGCTCTCTCTCCACTTTTTGCAATATAAACGCAATAACAACCCTGAGTACTATAACAAAAACTACCACAATGCAATGATACTACCCAAGAAAGTATTCTATAAGAGTAATGTGATATTACCACTGCATTACATTACGGTGTAGCTTTACATTACATTAGTGCAGCAGCGGTGCAGCTTATTACTTATGTGGGAATAAAATGGCAAGACGCAAGACAAGGCCGTCTACCTATTTACCACATCCTGCAAAGTCCTCTCTCTCTCTCACACTACAAATTGAACTTTCTAATAAATGTAGTCTCTATAGGTATTTTCGCAAGTTTCTTTTCCTAGACTCCTTTTTCTCTCTTTGTGCACAATACAAAGAAATACGTAGAGAGAGAAACGCTCTAATTGTAAGTAATAAGACACTAATAAGATTATCGTTATATAAATTATCCTGCAATAATACGAATAACGAGTTTTATACACAGAAATATGACAATTGTACATACGAATTTACATTATAACTGTAGTATTTCACATAATAATAATTAATATACCTCGAGTAAATAGCAGTATACCTTTTTGGTACATTGATATAGCAAATTAACTTAGGTATATAACATTTCTATTATTATTATATGTAATGCCTTAAGCAACCCGGTAACTGATGCAGTTGTAGTGGTAGAAAAGTACAGAAGGAGAAAGAAAAAGCTTTCCCTTGCTTTGCCTTTTCTACTTGTATGAAGTATTTGCAAAGAAAGGATTCCTAGCTCTCGTTATTACATTTACTTTGCTACGAAGAGCAAAAGCAAGAGAGAGAGTGAGAGAGACAGTAGTGCGTATGTGGACGCATTATATTATACAGCATGCACTTACTTATACTATTAGATACATTCTGCTCTGACCAGACCACCGGATAATGCTCAAAATATGGAGACGGTAATGGAATTATCGTGTAATTTGTGAATGGGCTTTCTCACAGCCTACAGTCAAATCTCGATATATACTTCACCGCACGAAAAGTCTCATAATCTTATCGTAGTACCTGTTCTATACGAAACAATTCATTTATATAATAATAACATCCCTATATTATACTTATATAAAATATGAGAGTTATAAACTACTGTAGAATTTTCTCGGTATATATGTATGTCTCACAAGAAACGAAATACCTATACTGCAAAGAATCATTATATATAGGTACTAATGTTCAACTACAGCTTAGTTATAGATATAATGTATTTATTTTCTTCCTTGCAACATCATTTAGTTAGACACATTTGTAATTTGTATATATAATATATTATTTGATTACGTGTAATGATAGGGAGTATAGTTATAAGTCAAGACATACCATAATGTGTAATTAGAGATAAAATGAATATTTACGAAATATATTATTATTGTAAACTACTATTATTGTTAGTTAGATATTTACAAGATGTATTCGATGTAAGTAGTTAGATACATAACACAATACCATATACTACTGCCTCTCCAAATATTTTTAGTCAATAAACTCAGTGTAGTATCGATTAATAAGGGAGAAATTTCATAGCAAAAAATTAAATGCTGGTATATAACAAGTGAAATGTGAATAAATTGTAGGTGCATACGATGTGAAGTATCGTTAGCTTGTATTATGGTATAGAATAGAGGATGCAATTTGCTTTCACTTGGTTGCACAGATACACATGAAAAGAAAAGCAGTGGAGCATCTGAATTCTTTCAAGTAACATTCATTCTCTTCTTTTCCCTCTTGACTAATTTCAGAGATTTTATGGCCAATCAGACACACAAGTTTTCAATTAAGTGTTGTCCCCAAGGATTCCTTTGCTTGAAATAAATACTAGGATACTAAATATCTGCTCATCTCCAATAAAAATCCCGTCAACTTTGACCTTTGTTGAATTTTTAGCTACTCCATTTAATTTAATAGTCTATTAAGTCTATGTCGATTTTAGGAAATAGTTTCACAGACTATTTAATAAATGTTCATTTTAACCGTAAGTATTTGTGTGTGCTTATATTGACAGTCTAGTGAATAATTCCAATGATGGAAACACACCTGTTAATTTTCTACTGAGATATTTATTATTTTTGAAATAATAATTTGTACAACGATTGCTGGCAACATTAACATCAGATCAAATCATACATAAAAACTTGCCTAGTATAGAACTTATTGCAAATTAACTGATAAATATTTTTTGTTAGCTAATAATTGCATAGAGTAGGCTTACAATAATATTTGCTTCCGTCAGAGAGAAGTCTACGATTAATAAGTTTTCGAGACGAAAACCAATTAGTGAATTGCTATAAATAAATTCGCTATACCTACTACTAGTAGTGTTAGTTTATTACTCCAATCCTCTTCTAGACTTGCATATAGTATAGTAAGGACGCAATAAGTAATAATTTCCCTGGGCAAATTCGGTACGAATGAATGAATATTCATTGTGAAATTGTCAGCTGCATGATTAATTAATGTGTGCAGTACAATGCACGCGGCTTATCTCCTCTGCACCACCACCAGCCCAGCCTCATCATCATCATCGTCCTCCATTACTATTTCTATATAAACTTTCACCTTTTCTAATCTACTCTTCTGCAACTACCACCACTACTGCCTAATAATATTGACTGCAGTGTACATAAAATACAAACACGTGTATTGTACGACACGTCTGTGTCCGGTATGATAATGCAAATATTATATACGCAGTCTATATAAAGTCTAGACCAGACAACAACTCACAATGGACCATAAATCTTTTTTGTTTGTAAATACACAGACAAAAGTAAACTTTATATATTAAATACTTCGCAAAAGGATATAACATGTTTGCATTTAGTGTAAAGATATACCAAAATATATACTCAACTTTGAGAAATTGTATATTAGTATAAATGTGTGTATAGGTACTCTTTGTGTGTATGTGTGTGTTAGTATGCATCTTTTTACGTCACGTAGCTCACGTTTACCAGGAATAGTAAGTGCAACGGTGATAATGGCAATGACAGTGTAAGCAAAACAATTCATCCGTCGCGTCTTTCATGATGATGAGCATAGCTAAATAATAATAATGGAAAAGTACACATAGAAATCTTGTAAGTACACAGAAAATTTGAGTTGTGTCTATGGTATATAGGAATACTGCATTATTATGACAATTAGAGAAATATATGCTTGAGCACGACGGGAGATGAGAGATTACATTCATTATCCCACTCTCTTTCACTCGCCTTGTGTAAAATGCACACTACACCCTGCTTGGACTACCATCAACCTCCACAGAGAGTCAGAGAGAGAGACAAAACCACACCAAACATTGTATATGGAAAGATTCCACTCACATACTACAGTTCTCACATTATACACACTTTTAGTAGTATATACTGCACTTCCACAGCAAGATTCATAAATTCACACCACACACACGTCTACACTTATAGAAATACACAACATTTAACATTGAGTGTGATTTAAACATATAGAGCTCTGGTAGGTGCATTTGGATATTGCACACGTTATGGTTATGGTATGTCTAGCTAAGTATGTACGTACGTTACGCAATGCTGATACACGTAGAGTTTTGTCATTTGAGTTATAATTTGTATGCATATCTGAGAGCGGAACGAACGAGAAGGGAAAAATAATCCGAAATTAGCATGCCTGAAAAGAGCTAACGAACTAAATAAGCTAAGAATACAAATGCAGATGTGAGACGAGAGTTGACAAGGCTACACAGCTATAAACTAAACGTGTCTGGAGATAATACGTCTGTCTTTATCTCTCCTGTCATCTGGCAATGTGTATTGTTCACAGATTGCTAATCGTCGCTCACTCTCACAGATGAATCTCTGTGCGAGTCAACGGCGAACTGAGGATTCAAGTAAAAAGATTATTCAATTCCATACACTTCCTTATATAAATATAAAATACATGTAGAATTATTATGTACCTATATAAGGGAGTATACATAGTACATTAATGTACATACACAATGATTTATATTATTCAAAAAATCATAGTAAAATAAGGTTAGCTAGGTATATCTAGGTGTATTTCTTTCTACTGTGGATGAAAACAGAATAGGTAATTCTATTTAAAACAGGTCACCACATCATCAGATGTCAAGGGACGTATGTAGAGCGACAGGAATATAATGCAACAGAAGAAACGACGGTGAATAGGTTAAAAAGGTAAAAATAATGGAGCAAGTCAAGCGAAATTTTTTCTATCTGGTTCTTGTTGAATGGTAGTATAAATTGAATGAAAAGGGTTGTTAGCATTCAGCATTTCTCAGTCAGTGACAGAGAGAGAGAGAGAGAGACACGGACATAGAAAAGGATGACACTGACGATGAGACAGAGACTAGAAATTAAATAAGACGTCCCTCTGTTCAATTTTAGTATAATGTGTCATGATTTAATTAAAATACAAGTCATAGGACAGAAAAGCTGTTCCTGTTGCTCTAACATTGAAAAGGAAGATGAGCTAAGCTTTCATCGGACAATAAAAGGTCCGGGTTTATTTTTTAATGTGGTAAGAATACGAATAATAAAATATAAGGGCTTATTTTGTTTATGTTGTCAACTGCAAGGGTTGAAGTTGAAATGGGATAATACTAAAAGAGTGGCAGAAGAATTCTAATTCTAAATGTTAAAAAGAAAGAATTCTTTCAAAAATGCAAAGAGGGGGAGAGAGACAGCTGTCAATCAGATTACTCCTAAAGAGATGGGAAGATGAAATACTTTGCTTAACTTCTTCCATTTACTTACCTTTATACTTCTTTCATTTTAACATGTAAAATGCACCGTACTTACATACGAACCCACCTTTTAACAGATTTATTCGGTAAACTAATGTGATGTCGTCTACAGGCGTATGAGAATATGTGAGCTTTTCAATGAACCCGTGTGTATGTGTGTTTTACATTTTACAAACTGAAAGCAACATGTACTTGGGTGCCTATTGTGAATTTAGCTTCGGTTGGAGATTTCAATGCACAAGGAATGCACTGCGGTCCTTTTTCTTGTCAAAGAGACTATACAGAAAGAAAAAAGGCAAACGAAACAAACCTGGGATGACATTCTTTGTTAGTGATGCCCGTATTACGTTTTCTGTAGTATTAACAAAAAATATACCTAAGTAGGTATACATAATATTATTATCATGGTTCGTGTGAGATATACATACACTATAATGTCGTTAGTACTGTATATGGAATTAAATGTGGATTATTGGTACATTATATTATATCATTATACAATAAATACATCTCTACTATAATAATGTTTACACAGCACACAAAAAGGTTTTGAACAATTCTACGTAGATATGTTACAAATAGTAGTGCATAATATATCAGCAGATGCGAAGATCCTCTCCTTTGGCCATTTCTTTCTTACTGAGATGTTTAAAATAAATACAGTCAAGATTTTGTTTGTTTACTTCTTGCTTCTGGCCTTCCAGAATAGAAGACATAACATATTTGTCGTGATTCTGATAATAATCCTCCTATTGTTATATACGATATATCTAAAGGTACAAATATATGTATAAGCATCTAACAATACGTTGATGCATAATAATACAGGAGAAGGAGTATTAAGCCTTTCTTACGGAAATACGTAAAACACAAAAGTTAAAAAACGTCCCTTAGAGCGAACACAAACAAACTATCTCTAAACTAGCATGAATTGACATTGTTGACGAAGCATGTTTTATTTTAGCACAGATCTATATTATAGTTTCCATACTATATTTACTTTGTTGGTACAATTGTGAAATCAAATCAGAACTCTTCACTTGTAAATGCAAAGTAAAGCTTTTTATATCTCACAAAGCACGGAAGGTGCTTTACACGTTTACAGTAGGGAACTTGTGTAATAAAAGTAATAATGTGTCGTATCATGAATTGTTACAGATAGAACCATACGTATAGGCATATTATTATATCTACAGTTAACAAATAACTAACTATTGTTTGTTAAGTTCATCTAACAAGGTAAATTATGAAGGTAAGTCTTGGTCGTGTAATAAATACAATAATACTAAAACACTTATTTTAAACTTGTTGAAATTATCGAAACTGCTTAATTTTTATCATTACAGATATCTATTTCAAATTAAGGAATCAATATTTAGGTGACCATTGTACACCATTTCTATATAATTAAATAAATGTTAAAGAACATTAGTAATTATACTAGGAAGGTGGCTGTACCAAATTAAATTACGTGTCTAAGAATAATTTTTTTGCATATAGGTATACAATTTACATTTATATATATATATAAATAGTATAAATATATACAACGAATCAATATATTATGACAAATATATGAATACATATACAAACAAATTCACACCCAATGATAATATAAAATCTTCCTTCTAAACTAAAAATACAAATCTATGTGTACAGAATAAATAACTAATTTCTGATTGATGCACCTACAGAATTCCTTCTAAAATGGCAAGATAGGTAGGAAAAGCAGCAGGTAGGATTGCGATTGTTTTATTCATCGCTAGCACCAGCACTAGCAGCTAGCACGAGCAGTTAGTTATTTTAACTGATTCATTCACGAGGATGACTAACCAATGAACTTAAAATTATAGAGATGGTGCAGAAGAAAATGAAGCAAGGTAATGTACAGATTTGAATGGAGCAACAGAAATGCAAATGATGAAACAATGGAATGCTCGAAACAAAGTGTATTGTACACAAAGCAGAAATTCTAAGTAGTGTCTGTCAGGTTGCCCACGAATCTACAAAGAAGAGAGAGAGAAGAGTTGAGAGTTGGTGCGTGTACAAGCAAAGGCGTAAATTCAATTCAACAACGTCGTCTTCCCTAACGGAGCGTGAACCATTAAGTCAACTGAACCCAAGCCAAAGTTAAAGTTACCGTAGCACACAGAAAGGTAGACAATGTTTATACTTGCAACTAACCAGACACACTTATACAAGTAACAGTCGTAATAATCCTTTTCTAACACAATCATGTGCTAATATTACACTATCACAATAATAACGCATGGAAAACAACACTTTGGAATTGTTAGAACGAAACATGATGTACTAATACTTTATATACTGCGTATATCTAAATTTCTTCTATAGGAACATTCAGGTAGGTGTTAGTGTAATATACATGTGAATATCTGTATAGGTATACCTATAGGTGCAAATGGTAGTGTCTATCATGTAAAGGTGAAATAATATTCAATCTTCCAGAAATATAGGAACCTTACTGCATTTGTCGTTTCATTTTGAACCTATTTCACAGCAGTGTGGCCAAAGTTGCGTCTATTTCTCCTACTGTTCTAATGTAATCAAGTTCGTGACGAGAATTCACACATTGCAAATTTTCCGTCAGACTGAGTCATTGACAGACCCGAGGAAATAAATGAGAGCATGTAGTTATTACCTTGCACGAGGATATATACTATATAGGTACTTATATCTGTAGATATATTATAAGTACCAATGCTCTCTGGCTTTATTAATACCTGTATTCATAGGCATACCCTATGTTTAAGTAGATAGGAATAGGACGACCTACGTGTAACATTGAATATTGAAATGAAATCTAAAATGGTAGTTGTAGATGAATGGAACATTGTGTAGTGAAGGAGTGTTAAATTATATTGAATTGCGAAAATGAGAAGTTGAATCAGCAGCAATTACTAGATGTGTTCTACTTGTAGAAGAAGTAATTATAATTGATGTTTGCGATTGGAATCGAGTCGATTTATTCCATACCGGGTAATCCATAAGTTTGCCCACATTTTATAAAGAAGGGAAATGCTTTAGCATTGCAAGATTGAAAATAAACTCACTATACCTAATTTCTACCACACCTAAAATATTATACAGAATTTAGTTAAATTATTTCAACGTAAATTATTAGGTTTACTTGGAGAATGAACTTCTAATTTATTGTTTAGTTAATGTAAAAATTAAAGTAAATGAAAAAGCAAAAGGCTTGGATTGGGGATTGGAAGTAGGGAAAAGTTCTGAATCTCTGTGTACAGGGAGATTAAAGGTAGGAAGAGATGGGGACACACGGGGAGAATGAATATTTGAGTATACGGGCGAATTATCAATCTAAATTGTTCTGAAGTGCTTACCGTTCGGCCGAGATGATCTTGATATGGAATCCATGTGTCGAGAGAATGTCGCCAGTACTCCAATTGGAAACTTTCCGTATACTCTTGTCCTGCACCATTTCCAAATCTTCCTTGAGTTTCCGTTTGAGTTATACGGTAATCAGCTTTCAAGTCGATTTCCAGAAATTCCTTGATTCCGTCTTGAATCAAGGGCTGAGGACACCAGGCTCCTGCATTTATTTCTTGTCGGATTCTGCAAAAGAAAATGAAAAGAGTCGCTAATTAGTTCAGACTTGAATATTAATTCTTATGCTCATACTGCTAGTTACTTCCAACTATTTATAGCCGCACTCGCTAATTGTAGGAAATCTTTCACTCGCATGTGTGACAGCTACAAGAACTCGTGCAAGAGCCGTGTGACAAATGCATGAGATGACTAATGAGAAAATATTCAATTAGCAATTGTTATTTATGACGAAAATTTCTTTTCCTTGCTACATGGAATGATTCATTATAGGAACAGTTACAATTTCCCCCCTTGAGGACGAAGTACAATTACTAGATTATTTTTGGAAACATAAATTAACTGACGAGTTTCTCTCAAATATTGAGTTTCTTTTCCAGATTCCATATAAATTATACCACGTCTTTGTTCGCTCACCATATAATTCTATTACAGTTACACGGTAATGAATAATTAAAATCCTCTCGGTGGACCTAATTCAACATTTCATAATAAAAGCGATAAGACACACGCAAAAAATCCCTAAACAGGTTAAAACCTCGTAGATAGAAACAATAAAACAAAATACGCTGAGAAAACACAAGAGAAAAGTATTTTCGTCACAAGGACCAAGTAAATAATGGAAAAAACAAACTTCGGTCCAAGTTTAACCAACGTAGCCAGCACTTGAACACTCAGGGACCCACAAATGAAAAAAGACAAAGTTTTCTACTAAAGTTCCGTCGCTTATCTTCGTAACTCTATATATTATTGTATTACACGCTCTTCTCTGTAGCTCACCTACTTACTTTTAACAACAGACTTTCCTATTGCTATCTTCATACGTACGTATAAGAAAAAATATCAGCACAGAGTAAAGCTACGTACGTGCACACAGAAATCGCCATATAATAATATAAGTATATAGATGTCTACTCCAATGACAATGAAAATGCTGCTAAATTTTCTCCATAGTACATATAACACTACTGACTATGTCAGTTTGGCTATGTGTCTAATGTTAATAATGTAGTTAGTACATTAGACTTATTATCTTTCCCAGCGATTCCCGTGTAGAGAAATGAATGTTAAAAATGCCATGAGACACTGACGTGTTGGAAGGTAAGGTATTTAATATCACAATACCACATATACTTTCTACTTAGGAGTGTTTAACAGAATTCTTCCATATATCTGCACACCACATGAGACCAGGGTAATTGACATCCACTGTCCAAGTCCAATGCAGACTTTTCCGCTTATTATATAAAATTATATCAACAAACCACTGTATAAGAGAAAAAGACGCTATCAAGTTATAAATAGACCAGTACTGTAGTGAGACATTAACCTTTGTGTAACATTTATAATATATATTTGCCAAGAAAATATTTTGCCATATAATTTCTAGATTCAGTATAGGGAACAATATAAAGTATAACAATACTAATCTGTACAGGACCAAATCGACATGATACCTTTAATACACCAATAATATTATCTCATTTTGCACTTTCACTTGCACAATAGAAGTATACGGGCAACGCCACCACAATACAACACCACAGTAGAGAAAGTCATGTACACAAGAAGAGCTGTAGCGGAGACAGAAGTTAGTAAAGAGTCTCTTCTGGTTCTGGTAAACTTTGTCCAGTAGATATGTTACTTACGTTCGCTATGTATATGTGAAAAGTAAGTGAAACAACCAATATTTAAGTATATATAGATTATAAGGACGACGAGACTGTGACATGGCTGTGCTATGTGTTTAGTATAAGAATAACTAGTAGTAAACTCGTGTTACACACTGCCAAGAAGAAACTCATAAGTAAATAAAAGCTGCCGAAGACGAAACAAAAGTTGTGTGTGTTAACGTGGTAAGTTAAGGCCACGGAGAGTCAAGTGGGTCTCCACAGTAGTTGGGCTGAGACTTAAAGAGAAAAGTCAGAAAGAGTCAACTCAACTCGTTTTTACACATCAGTGAAGACCCATTGACCTTTCTTACTCAACTAACTTAACTACACAACAATGTGACATGCCAGTAGTGGAACATAGAGAACCGAGACACCGGAACAAGTCTTTTGTCAACATGCTACATCATGCTCTCTGACTTTGGATCAACTGAATACAATTTGGATGAAATAAGTAGTGTCGATACAGAATGTGACGCTGTTATATTTAGGTACTTCATCTTATAGGAAAAAAGAATATTGTTTCTGCACAACTTAAGAAAACTGCTGATAGTGGTAAACTTTTTAGTTTTAAGCAAAGGAAACTAGATTTTTAAGTACGGCAATGATAAAAATTGCATAAAATAAAGTCACAGTAGAAAGATATCCATTTATATGCAATTGGTCTGCTTTCTCACTGTTTTCAGAATAAAAAAGTTTTTCCACTTAATGATATTTTTTTGATTCTGAGTCAGGTTCATCTGATTTTACAATATTTAATAAATCAAAATATTTTTAGAAAAATGTCAATAGTGACATAACATTTAGAAAATTTCTATCTCTATCCTATACATAAATAAATATTTAAACTCTTAGTTCAAGTCAATCTCAGTAGGCACTTACAAAACTTACTTTGTCAAACAATAGAGAATGGTACTATGAACTCAATTACCATAAACTCGATACGATATATGTAAGAAATTGTAAACGTGAAAATGTAAGAAAGTTAAGTTCATAATATAATACATAATATTAATATTATAGCCATTCTTAATTGTATCATAAGAAATTATTTACTTTTGCACTCACAGCATGTGAATGTTGGTAAGATTATCACAATACCACTATCATCAACCTTACAACTTTCTTTCATGTGCAAAAATTTAAACTTCTGTATTGTTATTATTCTTTGAAATCTTCTGTTTATAAAATCTAGACCTACAACAATGCAAGAGTCTATAAAGAAATACCCGCATCCTTATATAGAGTTGTACAGTCAGAATCCGAAAAGGGTTAGAAATGCGTGACTACTATAATGTGTATATGTACACTCAAGTAAAAGTAAATAGCAACAGTGTTACAAAGAAGAAAAGTGCGTATATAAGGAATTCTGTCGCGTAAATTAACGACGTTTGATCTCTAGCCGAGAGTGGAGATGAGAACGATACGAAAAAGACAAGAAAAAGGGCAAGGGACGAGGAAGGAGAGTTTCTGTTGAGAAAACTCTTTGATGCATTAGCATTTTATTGCTCACGAGAGAGCTGCGTCATATTCATTTATATATTGGCACACACACACAATATACTACAACACAGAAAGAAGAAGAAAAACCAGTAGCAACTTTCAAGACGCATCATCTTACGCTACAAATCGCCTTCTGTATAATATTACAGTGGATGCGTGTCTGTGTGTACAAAAGACCAAAGCAAAATCTTGACTACATGTAATGTATAAGATAATAATGCAACGCGTGTATAAACAACAGAGTCAGACAAGATGAGAAAAGCGAGAGGGTCGCAAGAGAAAAAGATGAAATAAGAGTTGTGTGTCTTTCTTCAGTTCTTTCGGACTTATATCTAAAATAATTTTGTCAAGACTTATCTTTTGTCTTTTTACACGGACGACTGATGAGATGAGCCAAAATCTTCCGCTATATATAGTAGAGTACAGTTGCATTTACAAACTCAAGTCACAAAACGCTTGTGAATGCTTCAGTGTATTTAGTTGTTAATGCCTGTCAAGACAAATGTGCATATCTTTCTCCGCTATTCATCTAAGGGTGTTTTATAAAAATCTCGGTTTATAATTTCAGACTATGTTACTCCTAGATCTACTTTCCTTTTATAAGTAGAGACAGTATTATATTTTTAGAAAATAAATTTCAGTACTATTCTATCCAAACTGTCATTAAAATGTTTTTCATAGATTACATTATTACTGATAGCGGCAATCAATTTTTATATGAAGGGAAGAATAAAAATATTGTTTTGATTGTACAGGTTGAGTAGGTTAATAATTATTATGCGTTGATGTATAAATAAATAATTCGACAATATCTGTATGTTTAGGTTGATATAGATTGAATGGTACATATTTACAAGAAAAAATATTCTAGATTTAAACTCTTGTTTGTCGGTAATACTAAATTATTACTCGTATACAATTAATGAGAAATAATTAATAATCATTCTAATAAACATCGACTTAATCATACAGACATCAAGTTGGTAATGAGTGATCTAATGATGTATGGAAACATGCTTGTATAATGTGTAATACTTGCTTGCAAATAGAGATTAGTAATTGTATAGAAATTGAAAAAGTTTTGTATATACAAAACAGTGGTACAGGTGAAACCGAGTGCATTAAATTATGGAGCTTTAATGCAATATCCCAATTTCTTTACTGATGTGTTCGGTTTTGATATATAATTCAAATCTTTGTAAATGTGTATTATGTGCTTAGTTCTTAAGTACAAGTAAAAATAATACTATACGAAGAATTGCATTGCAACGAACTGTAGGTATAGTATATACTAATTAACTAATGAATAATTTAACTAATGAATAATTTAACGAATAACAATATCATGATAAATTCACAATAAAAACATTCTTAAAACTTTAGCTAGTATTACATAGATATGTAGGAACAGGCAGTAGGTAGGAATAATTAAATCGCACATTAAAATTTCAAAATTGGAATACGCCGTTTTATCAATAATTTCCTGCACAAAATACTTATTAACATTATGAATTGCAGGTTTCATTGGATAAAAAAATGTGCCATAGAGTCACAGTATTTTAATGTGCGAAGGTACAGGTACACTGTACAACCACATTACATTGCTTGGAATGTGAATATACCTGGAACTAATCAATAATAGCCATTCCCTTTGTATTTTATGTATCTCCTTGTTATATCTGTATCAAAGAAAATCAGCTAACCCCAGAATGTACAATTGCATCGAGTTACATAATATATACCATACTACCAGTTGTGGGTAGTACTGTATAGTAAGTACCTAGTATTTATAGGAAGACACTACTACTGTAGAGACAGACAGTCATTCATTATATGCACCAATCTAAGGAACAGTTACACGAAACATTGCATTTTGCATTGTACAGACCAGACGAGGAGCACTCTCCCCAAAGCTCAATAGAAATGTTCATCTTTTGAAGCTTGACAATTTATAAGGTGTTACTACAAGCTCCTATACATTGTAAATCCCAGTTGCTTTAGATTACATTCACAACTGCGTGACACAACATTTCAATGACATCAGGTGCAAAGACCTGTAAATTCTATTATGTAACAGTCTCGCTCGCTGAGTACTCCTGCGAACTTCAATTTAATGGCTTATTTATAAACAAAGTAAATTGCAAATACTTTTTTGCACTTTTTTGTACATACCTATGTAAAAAAATAATCATGACAAAATTATTTGCCTTCATGTAACCTATTAATTTGTAGATATATAATTTTTCTTTAATTTGTTGTAGTTCTTTTTATCGGACTGCAAAGATTTACACGAAAAATCAGCAATAGAAGAAATGAAACATGGGTAATACTTTTTATATACATTGCTTTATTCTTATTGTATTTGAATAACGGGGTTTTATAATTTCGTTTCGTCGAATCTCACCAGAAGGGTAAACGATTGCACATAGTGTATATCTATTTAGTCTTACAATTGACTCTCCTTCTTGAACAACTAAATAAAAATAGGTAAGGGAAGTAATAGCATTCGTTTACCTTGTAAATTATAGAGAATTATATCTAAGAAATAAAAAGTTGCAATACACAGGGAAATGTCCCTCCAAAATCGTGTAGTCGTGTCACATTTTACATTTTCTGACTAAAACAGACAGTGGAAGCAAGAGCTACTATCTAGAAGCATTTATGAAGTACATTAATAGTTCACTAAAAGGTTTGCTTTACATTATAGTGGCAAAAGAAATAAAACCCTAAAGTGTATGTGTGTGTAGTGCACTATTAATTAACTCTATTAGTCTATTACAGTAGTATTACTTGGAAAGCGTAAGTGGAAAAGGAAGCAATACAAATGTTGCAGTGTAAAAAGAAAAAAGAAGATTTTCCTTTGAAGAAAAATGAGTTGTAGCAGAAAGCAGAGAAATTTCATTACGACGATACTTTGTTTGATTTCATGTGCAGCAATATTAGTTTTAGTTTTCAGTTGCACTTCCACTACAACAGGAAACGATGAAAACGGTGATGGCGGTGAGGACTTTGATATTTCCCGCGAACGCTCTTTTGTGTCAGACGAAGTCTCTTATTCGGGTGCTCAAAGAAAAAGAACTTTGAAGATGACGGAGAAATTAATTGACATAGATCCTGAACAACTGGATTATATGAATCAAGAAGACCCTGCTTTGTGGAAATACATCAGAACACATTACATGGTGCCACCGTCTACGAAACACTATAATTTAATTGACCCTAAGGGGAATCCTGGCCTGGTGACTGAAAATAATCCCGGTGGTGGCCAACATCTCATCGTCATGAAAATTCTCAACAACATGGTAACTGATATTCATTTACGACCCGAAACTCCCACTTACATACCATACTTTATACAGATATAGATATACCGAATGTAAATAATATTATTTCTCCTTATGATGTATGACTTAAGTAGTAGTACAGGAGTATACAACCCTGGTAATAGTACTAATTCATTATCCAAGCACTAAAGTATCGTTGGTTCATTATTTTCGGATATTTTGTATACACAGAAACACGCATTCATTTTATTTATGTATTTAGCAATAGTAATAACAAAAAGTACAAACAAAAACATATATTTATTGTTGTGTGCAATAATAATAACAAAGCAAAAAGAACACTGTGTGTGTTATTGTTACAGACAAAAGGATTTTTTGTTGAAGCTGGGGCATACGATGGAGAACATTATTCGAACACATTAGCCCTCGAGAAGGATTTAGACTGGAGTGGAATTCTTATTGAAGGGGATCCATTAATTTTTCCCTACTTGAAAAACAAACATAGAAAAGCTTGGCTTTCCAACGCTTGTTTATCTCCATCCGCTAGACCGCAATTGGTGAGATTTTTATTTTTACAACTACAGCAAAACTTTTCATTTACAAATTTTTGTTTTCATTGTTCGTTTTAATTTTTAAAGTGCAGACTGACAATGGTAAAAAACACATTTTGGTTACTTTGTATTTTTAAGGTGGAGTTTCACCATGCAAATACTTACGCTATAGCAAGTCGAATTGGCTCGCCTACTAATGTTGTTCCTAATTGGACTACTTTCGAAGTGCAGTGTTTTCCTATTTATTCCATTCTGGCAGCGATTAATGTGACAGTCATTGACTATTTCAGTCTGGATGTCGAGGGGATTGAAATGAAAGTTTTGGAGTCAATACCCTTCGACAGAGTCTTTATTAAGGTTAGTGCAAATAATTACCAACTAATCCCTGTCCTGTATTTACCATTTTATGTGCAAACATTTATACAGACATATACCTATATACTACAACAGTCATTTAGTAGTACTCTTTCGTATAAGCTAATCAAGAAATAATATGCTAATTCCGGGATACGTCTTTTATAGGTGTTTTCTGTAGAATGGCAACTTCTCCCCGAAGGACCGAAAATTCTTAAGGGCTTTATGCAATCTAAAGGATATCGTCTTGTCGCACATACTCTCATCGATTTTATCTTTGCCCATGAAACGATTCTTGCAAAAGATACTCAACAAGGAAACGAAAATACCAGAATATATTTGTAAACATTTACTAATCAAATAAAAATTCTGCAATTAAGCATTAATGACGTTGTCTAGAATGAATGACCAAAAATGTCTCTTATACTTTGAAACTGTGTATGGTGGAAATATGGCTATTTGTATTTATTGTCAAGTAACGATGATTGTCAGAATCAATATTTATAAATATTTATTTCTTCTACTTTGATGTGATTAGGTGAAACATACATGCACACATTACAATTGAGAATTTTTTTATTGAAATGGAAAGAGTGTATTAAACTGACAATCAAATGACAAAATGATATCATATATCTGTACGTATTGAGTATTGACGCATTGAGTATGCTCAATAAAATTATTTAAAGAAATGATGTCAGACTATAAATGAATTTCTAATGTATCTAATTATATCCTGCAATGACTAATGAAATATGACTAATTCAGAGCAAAAGGTTTTATGATACAAACTACTATGCTTAAACTCGTTCATGTGTCAGAATACATATAGGTGTCTATTTAAGGTGCACTAACTAACCATAATTCATTATTATTGTGACCATTAAGCATTGAGTATTCACTATTCAGGATGTTTGTACAATAAACATGATTCACATAAAGGAGAAATAGACATACCTGCTTATACTAATTAGTACACGATACTATAGGTATCAGCTATACGTTAGGTAATCATCCGACATAAATACTAATGGAATTTAAGGGAACTGAATGTGTCACGAAAGTAATTAGCTAAAAGTAGAATGCGATACAACGCTAGTTTGCATAAGCTACTAAAAAGTGCATCGTTATTACAATGCAATGTCCAAGAACGGTAATAAATTTCCACAATGGTTATTCAATATGAACTAATTTATTCGCTAATGATAATTTCTTGTTGCTACGATTTTATGTTTAGTCATTGAAATTGGTTTGTACATAAATGAAATATCTTTTCTATCTATGCAAGTTGCGACTGTAACTTCGGACAATGCAATAAAAAATTATATTATTAAGATTCTTCATAAATCAGCCCTTGGGGTAAATATTATGTACCTTTTGTATGTGTACAAAATAAAGCATGTAGATGAACCACTGCGAAAAAAGAATCTTACTTTTTTTATAAAGCTACCCATTTCAACAAAACACCTGAACCAAAAAGCAATGATAGAACACACACATTTATACGTATACCTATAGGTAGTGGGTAGAAACGTTACTCTGCTTGTACATATATGTAATGCTTATATACACAGGCAATAATATAGCATGCCTTAAGAAACGACGAGAAGGTGCGACTTGCATTTGTATTAAAAATCCCTGCCACCCCTCACGGTGTGAACTGCAAAAGCAAATAAATTGGAAATTCTTTCCAGGATCGATAACAGAATCTTTATGAGATCTCTAATTTCTTCCAGTGTGAATTATTCTCACAGAATACTTCAAGATACGTTTCTCTTCTTCCAACAACTCAACGGCTATTAAACAGTAAAAAAGGTATTTTTTTTATTTCTACACTTGAACTTGTAGTATTGTATGTACATACAGGGAAAGCGAGCGAGGAGAACAAATATAGCAATCTCATCCATTTCCTTTCTACGGACGAATTCAAAGTTGTTAGTGATTCAGGCAGTTTTTTCCCTTCTCTCTCGCTGCATCAACTAATTAAAATTAACCTTGACTCAACAATCCAGTCAGGCACAAACCTTAATTTAACTACCGAAATTCAGTCGTCGTGAGTAATGTGCTAACAGTTTATTTCCAACTCCAAAACCAATGCTTCAGCATACACTTACACTTTTTGCTACGTAATGTCAGTTTCAGTTTCAGATCATAACCTACAAGGCTACTACGCTATGTTACACAACAATATTATTAAGGTGATTCAATTGCTAATGTACTAAGTCTAGTCTGTAGCACGCTTATACCCTAACTGTACCGCAGCTAAAGTAACAATTTAGCGTAAATAATTTTTATACACCTGGAAAAATTAAAATCGAAATTTAATGATTTTGGTTGCATTATATTTGAAATCGTGCTTACCAAACATATTTATTCTTTATACAAAAACATGTGTAATAAAAATTTACTTCATGTATGTAATAGAATGTACATATACCTATACATAATATTATAAGGAGCTTATCATTCAATCTCTATACCTCTGGACTTTAACAAAACAACAATTTTGTCTGAAATTAGAGTACAGAAGTAATCTGGCGAAATGATGTTTAAAATTTATTTGTGGGGACATGACGTAATTTTATGTATTAGGTTAATAAAATAAGCATAGAAATACTGCTCCATATGCATGGTAAATAAAGCACACCTAAAAGTACCAAGTGTAACTAAAGAAAATGCAAGTAATAAGTAATAGGACAGGACACTACATTGTATACCTATATAGATAGCACTTTATATTATTATTATTATGATTACTTACATATTGATTTTCTTTTGATCTACTAATCCAAAATTGGATGAAACACATCAAAGTGAACTCATTCTTCTACATGAAACACATTCCTCCGCATAATAATAATTCTCTTGGATTTGGCACACAATGAGCTGTCTGTATGTCCTATGTACATCAAATAATGTATCCGACCTTGTTTTTCGATGATACTTATCGACTTTTAGTGGAAATTATAATCGATTTTTCGATTACGGGCTTTTGTGTGTATATTTCATTACTACTCTTGTGTATCTCTAATTTGTATTGTATGTATTCCATGTAGTAATGCATAATGAATGTTTTCTAACAATATTGTGAGCACCATGTTTAGTACACTATAGTGTGTTTGTAGTATGAGCATGCATAATACATGTACTCACTAAATAATGCACAGCATAATTTTCAACAACATACCTCAAAGCTACAGATGCAAAGCAAAGAGCTGTAGGTTTTCGCATGGTGTACTACTTATGTGTAGTTTAATAGCAACAAGCAGCACAGGACAAGTACAAGTAATGTCTGCCTGTCATGTCACAACTACTCACGACCTTACTACAACACAACTTCTACAAAACCAAATGCATCTTTACATATACTATAGTCTCATTTGTTTTTGTTCACCAGTAGTAGTGTATAGATATGTTTCCACATAGTATACCGGTATACTACTCCGTCTCTCTTCTTGCTCTTTTTAACACATGCATAGAACATTACAGCCGTCATCATCTGTTTATACGTACGATTACTTGGATATGCAAGTAAATTGCATTGCATACAGAAAAGTACATGCAAAAACGCTGTCTGTAGTACCATACTACGTTTTATTGACGGGATAATACCTAATACACTACAATATACTTATAACTTCGTTATGTGTAGCGTGTATCTCTGTATATAAGTAGAAATATATAAAGTGATAGAAAAGCTGTAGTATATAGCAATTTAATGATGCATCCTCCTACATAATATCATGGCATATAGCTCTGGCCGTGCTAAACCCACCAGTTATTTTTACTATAGTAGATTTGTTAGGTTATTATTTGTAAAGACATTCTCCTCCAATAGTTCCACGTATTTGTGCTATGTGGTTAGTAGTACAACAGACATACATGGATTCTACTACTTCTATAGTATGTATTATTCCGATTTGTCTACCTATATATGAGACATTACTATACTCACAGCAACTTTGGCATTTAACATCCTTCTGACTGTATCTGAGTGAGTCATAGTTGGATTTAGGTAACTAACTTGCAGATATTCTTTTGCCTCTCCTCTCTTTTCTGCCAGTTGTGCATATAAGGTACAAATAGTTTCTCTCCAGTTCGCCAACAGCGACTAACATCATCAGTAAACTCTCCGTGTGTTCATCTTGGTCATTCATTTGTTTTGCAATAAACTCAATTCACACAGTTTCAATTTAATTCCAAATACTTTACAGTGTACACATACACACACAGACAGACACTACTTGCACTTCCATAACTTGCCGATAAACGTGAAATACAATTGAAAATCTCAAAATGGTTTTTGCACCGATAAAGGATTGCCCGTGCCCACTTTGTGCCAAGGTACTTTTATATTATTATAGGACTCTCTCAGTCCTCTGCTATATGTGTACGATTATTATTTCTGTAACAATAAGCTAGAGCTACCTATATATACTAGTGGAAAAATTGTAGCTGTTTTTATTTCTTTGCAGCAGTAGGTAAAGTTGTAGGAGAAAATATATATTTCTATATATTATTTTCGAAAATTGAAAATATATTTTGCTTAGCTTGGCTGTGTACGTATGTAGACACGACTCTAGTTATTCTGTCAAGACTTTACACAAGAACGTAGGTAATAAATTCTTCAGAAGTTGACTACTCTCTCTTTCTCTCTCTCTGTATTTCTGCTAGTGTAGTGTGGAAGCGACTGTTACTTACTGCACATATACTGCTAAAAAGAACACCGAAATAGAGCGAGAGACACATACAGAGAGAAATGTGTACACTCAACTCTATAAACACACCCACATAGTACGTTCTACATATACAAAAGAAAATATTGGGAATTCTGTTTTAAATGGAAAGTTAAACTAGCCCAGATGTAGTTTCATGCTGAGAGTTTCTTTTACTGCAATTGAATCCATACAGATACGCCGAGAAATAGCAAACGTAGCAAGTAAGCAATAGAGAAGTAAAGGAAACGAAATAATTCCAATTGGGTCGTAATAAACATCTGGAGCTCGAGCAGTTTAGTCACATAGGCGTAGTCTCACATACACACAGTAGATTATATTCCTCACTCATATAATATAACTATACATTCTCTTCTTCATGTTGATACAAATATAGGCATTGAGTAATGCATACTACCAGACTACCTACCTTTACATTTTCTGTGAATTTGAGCTTTTCTGATTCTCGTCTTATATAATAAATAGTACTACTAGTTTGGAAGTTTTTTCAACACTGAAAAAACGGGTTTGAGTAAATTCACAGGGAAAACTGAAAAGAAACAAACCGAATCGAACAGTAGATCAGTAGTAGTAAAGAAAAGAACAGTAGTACTACATAATATAGGCAAATAAGTCAGTCAGTCAAAGTGATTTGTTTATTTTCGTGAGCTGACGTCATTTGCATTCTCATACTGATAAAGTAATGTGAACGTGTGTACATGTTTCCTTTAACATTTTACATTGCCACAGTATTAAAGTATTATTCTACTAATACCATATACCAGCACAATAATATCCCTACATACTTAATACTTACATAACATATGAATAGCTTTTGTATGCAATGGTATAATATGAAAGTACAAATATAGTTGGTGATATTTTTTATCTTCTGAATTTTACTATTAGCGCTAGTAAATCAAACTGACTAGTGCAACCACAGCCACCCAGCAGCAGCTCTGTACTACTTTCCTACTTAACTAACAATAAATAGTGTATAACTACCATTCATTTTATATTTCTCCATTTCTATAGCATAAAAGACACTTAGTCATCTTACAGTATACTCTGTGGCTAATTCTGCATCCGCAATATGTCAAATTCAACGACACTGTTGTAAAAGGACGACAAGGAAAACGTTGACACAAGCTGGAGCTGTGGCACTTGCCTTTAGGAGTATATATACGACTACTTACACTACTACTACACGTAACATAGTAATGCAATATTTTTGCAAAGTTTAGCAATAAAATAGCAATTCCGCAAATACAAGCTGCTAGCAGTAGTAGATACATTCTGGCTATTCCAGCACAGTAGTAGTAAAATTCTCCAGTTTTGTTTGAAACTTTAAAATGGATTTGCTTTCAGTAGTAGCTCTTTCTCTCTCTCTCTCTCTTGCTCCATTCCGTCATAGGAGAGAGAGAGAGAGAGGAATGGGAATAGGCCTTGCTGTACAATACACATGAAAATACTAAAAACACAGCTGTCTAATGTAAATGTATAGTATTTCTTCTGTGTGTAGTAATTCTGCCTGTGGAAACATCAGAGAGAGATGCACACCCGCAAACAAACACAACCCTTGCCACACATTCTTTTGACTCTTTACATTACATCAATTGCAATCGCTGCTCCAGTTTCTTTTCTTTTTAAACGCACACATTCCATTCCACTTCAAATGCATTGTAGTGTACTGCTCCTACAGAAAATACGTGTGGAAAACCTAAGTAACATTATTTTAGTAGCGTATAATATGTATACCCTTGCTAGTAATATTAGTATAAGTGTACTAGGAGGCACTATGAGACTACCACTATACGAGGTGTGGTATAATCATCTTCGTAGTAGTATCTTTGAATCATCATAGGTACTATTTGTAGAATACATGTGGTAGAATTGTATTGTGCTACTTAAGTTTATATATGAGTAGTATAGGATGGATATGATGATACATTGGTTGTGCAATAAGGAGTTTAGGATGTATTTCTCTTTGCATTTTCTAACATGTAGTGTAGTTGATGCCTTAGGGAAAAGAAGGTTGTTTTTGAGGTAAAGGAAGGCCAAGGCATTGCGAAAAAACACCAAAGAACTACTAAAGCTAATCCTAATGTTTTAGAATGGTTGAAGCCACTATCTCGGTACACTCTTCTGGAGGGGAGATATTGCAGATTTTTTGCCAAAGGCAATAGGATCTTATTCTATTCTTCTCTCCATCTCTTTTACTATTCTTCTTGTATTTTTGTGTCTTTCTCTTCTCCATCAGCTTATTTTCGTGTGTGTAGTATTTCAAAGCTTTTTCTTGTACGTGGTGGTGGTGGTTGTGGTGTTTGTATAGTTGAAATGTAATGTAATGTAAGAAACACTGCGATTACATTTCCTTTTGATTCTGTATTCTGATTCTAATGTGATTTCCACTCTGGCTGTGTAGTAAACTGAGTGCAAGTTTTTGTTTTTGCACTCTCTATCTCTCTCTCACCACAAAGAAATCCCAAATAAACAAATATACTTACGCACACTGACTGACTGACGGAAAAGTTACATTGCTAGTACTACTGCTATAATATTATGACAAAACTTTCATGTTAAATTCCAGTAAGTTTGCATAAGAATAGTTTCGGGAAGAGTAACGAGGAAAAAAGTGGTACATGACGAGCTTTTTATTTAATTTTTTATTTAAGCAGTGCACTTTATTGTATTACTTATAGTAACTGCTACTATTATTATTCTCCTATTGCACTCTCACAAGAGCTGAATTGATTTTCGCTAGTTTATATTCTTCTGCATTGCTCTTCCAACATGACGGTAAGTTCAACTTTGCTCTTTCCCACTGCACACAGCACGTATTTCCAATGCTACTTTCTGTACTTTCCTTTTACTACTACTGTCTTTATAAATTATACTCTGAGACTGTGAGAAGATTCTTAGTGAGATTTTTCTTTAGTAAAAATGTGCTCGTCTTCTGTCAAGAAATATTTAGACAGAGTATTATTGTATTTTGAACTGCATAGTGTTGGAGTGTAAGCACTTGAATAATATTTCACTTTTTCTGCAATGTGCAGAATATTCCTACAGTGCGAGCCTTCGCGAATTTCGATGCCGAGGCGGATGCAACTGCCCTGAAGGAGGCGATGCGAGGTTGGGGTTGTGATAACGACGATGTTATTAATATTCTGTCAAAACGTTCGTCGAATCAACGAGAGGCCATTGAAGTTGCGTACAAAAATCTTTTTGGAAAGGATTTACTCGAGGATTTGAAAAGCGAGTTGGGTGGAAATTTCGAGAGACTTGTTGTGGCATTGATGCATCCATGGCCGCAATTGGGAGCAAGGGCACTCAAAAAAGCCTGCAGTGGTGTAGGAACCAAAGAACAAACTTTGGTAGATGTTTTGTGCACCGCAAACAATTGCCAGATTAAAGAAATTGCCGAGGCGTACAAACAAAGTAAGTCAACCACTTAAAAATGTCAAATTCCAAAACACATATCCAATTCCAAGGAACCCAATCCATCTGTCTAAAATTATGAAATAATATTATTCGACCAATTCTAAGCAACTTGAAGAATTCGATCAATCTGTCTAAAATTATGAAACAATATTATTCGAGTGAACAATAATTTGCCAATTGATTCTTAAATTCATCTAAGTAAGTTAAAATTCTAAGCTAAAATAAAATGTATTTTACAATTGTACTTCCAGTGTTTGATGATGGTGTGGAAAATCTGTTTGAGAGCGAATTGGGTGGAGATTTCCAGAATTTGATGGTAGCAGTGGTGCAGGGAGCTCGTCATGAGGATGATCCTCCAAACGCAGAAAAAGCTAAAGAAGCTGCTCAAACGCTTTTAGAAGCCGGTAAAATACCAAAATCTTTACAATTAATTTTTAACTATCTTTTTAACCTTTTAACCTTTCAGTTGTACTACAGGGCTTAATTTGTTAAACGAACTCAAAATTCATTATTTGTTTTTTTCCTAATGCTACAGTTTGAAAAAGCTTCCTTATAAATTTATAAATAGCTTAAACTACTTTATACATACGTTCATGATTATAAAATTGTGTAATACAGTGAATAATTTTCCTTGATATATGAAAGAGGTTGAGAAACCTGACACGGCATAAGCAGAAGCACTTGCACTGTGTAATGTATTGACAAAAAGTGAGAGAGTTTCTTTCTAAAAGGGAAGATTTGCTGACGAGAATAGTTTGTATGATTGAAGTTTAACGCTTTGTTGTCGGTGTTGACAGGTGAGCTTAAGTGGGGGACAGATGAGTCGTCCTTCACGGCTGTTTTGGTTCGAAATAGCTACGCCCAGCTACGTGCCATCAGTTCAGCTTACCAAGAGATTGCGGATAAGTCTCTGGAAGAAGTTGTCGAGAGTGAGCTGTCTGGAGACATGCTCCTAGCTGCCAAAACTATTCGTATGTTTTTTCCTCATCTTTTTCTTATACTTTTGCTCTCATTCCTTTATATTCCTTACAGTTCATTTCATTTCGTTACAACTTATGGCAGTAAAAGTATTATTGTGCAAAATACCAGAAGAGAAAAAGAGAGAGATTCATTCAAATGTGATTCAAACTCAACTCAATGATATTATTTGTATTCTGTATATGAACTGTGTTTCCTGAGAATGTTCCTTAATGCAAAAGTGTGTAGAAATGTCATACCTACTATAGTAGTATCCATAGGTATTTACGTACATGATATTTGACAGAAGTTTTAGAGAAACGAAGTTTTATATGAATATATGTCTTATATAGATTTATTATGTAGACTCATGGAAATATGTTGAAAATAATGCGTTTTCTATTGCAGTGGCTGTTGCAAAAAGTAGCGATGCGTTTTGGGCTACACGTTTGCACGACTCTATGTCCGGGTTGGGAACGAGTGATAAAGCTCTGATTAATATCGTCGTGGCTCGTTCAGAAATCGATTTGGGAAATATTAAAAAAGAATTTGAGAAGCTCTACGAGTCATCTTTAGAGACTTGGGTCGCGGATGAGTGCTCTGGAGATTACAAGAAGTTACTCATTGCTCTTATCGCTGGCTGAGCCTTAACACTTTCCCAGCACAAGTGCTGTGGCTCTGTTGCAGTCTCTCTCTGTCTTATGATGACCCTACCAAAAAGATTTAACGTGCAAAACCGTTTTGCTTTAAAACACATATACACATACGAAGCATAATATTAATATGGTGTGTATAGAAATTACTATTAACACAGCTTTACATTATATTGTCAAATTTTAATAATAGTGGTACTTGTAGAACTTGTAGAAAACTTACAACGCGCACTCTATAGGCATACACTTTACAATTTATCTTAATAATGATTAAATAAATCTGTACTTTACACATAGTGCTTAATTTCGAAAGAGGATTACTTGTGGTTACCTACTATTATTAATAGAATTGAAAATGTTTTTTATTTACTTAATATTTTGATTTAGCCACATCCAAAGTGAAAATCTTACTTAAATTAAGACTGTAAGTCTCATCTGTGCGTGCGTAAATGTAAAATTCCATTGTCAAGTGAGAAAAAGTTATTTTTCTTTGTGTTCTGAGTTTTCAATGTGATTTTTAGGCTTCTATTATCTTCTTATTAGGCTTCTACTATTATCAGTAGATAATTCGTAATTGCTTTTGAAGATTAGATGGTAAAGTAATAATTAATGCCTAAAAATTAAATGCGTTATTATTATTAACGTGTGTTACTTAAAATTCATAATTCCATTATGCTAGAAATGAACACAAGTATATTATCTAATGAATATACATAGTAATTAAAGAAAAAGTAATCTGTAATTGAGAAATTAAAGATAATAAAGCACTTCAAAATATAAAAGTGAAATGGTAAAATTTTTATACATTAACCCTTAGGTATATTTTGCTATAGATCCTGATAATATGAGCAAGGATAAATGTATCATCTATAAACATTGTTTTTATACTGCTTGTATATATCCTGACTATACACTTTTATTGTCATCAAATGCCCAATAAGTATACGATCTTTAGTAGGAATTCATATAATACTGATATTATAAACTGCAGTTGAAAGTTATGTTGATTTTACTTGCAGTGGATGTATAATACTAGAATTATACTAGGCACGAGCAAGGGTTGAACTTGATCTTGAAATGTGAAACGAAATCTCATTTCTATTACGAACGACAACATGCAGCGACTTGAGTAAAATCATGAAGAACCGCAGTAGTACACCATAACATAAAATAACACTTGATTCTCGGCTGCAGATGTAAAGAGCTTAGTGATATACGAGTATGTTTTACTGAGGAGTTGC
The DNA here is from genome assembly GCA_019776165.1 of Pogonognathellus flavescens. Classification (NCBI taxonomy): domain Eukaryota; kingdom Metazoa; phylum Arthropoda; class Collembola; order Entomobryomorpha; family Tomoceridae; genus Pogonognathellus; species Pogonognathellus flavescens. The sequence continues at coordinate 13,369 of JABASD010001069.1, read as the reverse complement.
ATTGTTGCATACCAAACCGTCATCATCTCAGTTTACAATGAAAATCTGACAAAAGACATTATGTGTAACTTTCTACTGTAATATTATTACTTCATTTCCCTTCTAGCACACAGACCTCAGCCTTCACTATTGGATTTCCCATATATAAATAAATGAGAAAATAACACTACGCATTTATGCTGCGTATTTCTTCCTTAACTCGTAAAATGCATTTATAGATCTTGTATGTTGTGCCTTATTATTATTGTAAGATACTGTAACTACAGTTATATTGCGTTTTCTTGGGAGAAAGTTGTTTGTACACTTGAGAAAACAATTTTGTCTTTTAAAGTAGGGTTGACGACTGACTGAATGAATGAATGACGGAAGGAAGGAAGGAAAGGGGAAGCCGTGTGGCTGTAAGAATACACCGTGTGTATTTGTACTCAGAGAGAGAGAGGGTGGCTGAAATTCAATGCAACTGCATACACCGATCTATTTATATGTACAAATACTCTACAAAGTGAAGAAATGCACATAATATAATTCGTGTGCAGACACCAAATGTTTAGCTAAAGATATATATTTACAAAGGAGAGAACGAAAACACAATTTATATAGCACTGCGACTTATTTTGCTTGTAAGAACTGTTTGAGAAAATATAAATTTTAAACATGTACCCTTCCTTACAACATTCTACATAATAGAATACAAGTTAATAAACATAAGTTGTATGTCTCATATTCCTCGTTTCTTACTTACTATCCGCGATTAAAGTAAGACTTCGTCTTGTTTTATCATTGCATATTCCACAGCAAATAACAGGAAAATAAAATCAAGTCGCTTTATGCACTGTGAAAAATATAATATTCGCATTTAAGGATTCTATCTGTATATCACGATATTGAATTCAAAAATCAGAATATATACTATTTATTATTTTCGGAAAATAGATCAGGTATACCATAGCTTTTCAATCTCATAGGTATACTATTAATTAATTCGTCTCATTATGTATAGTAATTACTTAATAAGGAAATACAAAGAGACTTGTGCTCGAAAATTGCCAGTAATGGTGCATGAATTATAAAATTTATTGTTTAACTATAATGATTACTGGAAATAGGAAATAATGCCAATAATAAATTTAATACAGATTAACAGGTCGAACTTCATCTCAATTAAAATTTACTATGCATGAAATTGTTGAAAATTTTGGTTTAACATTTAGTTGAATAAAATTTGATTTATGAAAGCTACAGTAATCATAAAACTTATTTTTTCAGTGTACAGAAATACAGATAAGATGAGACAGACGGGTGAAAAATTTTATACAAAGCAGTCACCGGGCATTTCCAAATCCTATTTCCCATTCCCCATGAATAGAAATACGCAAATACTGAAATACCTACTAAAGGAAATAGACTCGCATAAATTTGTCATTCAAATCACAAATAAACAAAATGTCAAACTAGTCAAATAAATTGACCGTTTTGCCACTTTGCTCAATAATAGTCAAAAGAATAGTGGCGATGTGACATTTGTATAATTCCATACGAATTGGTTACGTGTCTCAAGTTTCTTTCTTGCCCATCTATATAGCTGTAAGTAGTAAACATGACGCGTAGTTCCATAAAATGATTTTGCCATTCTTTATTTGCATAGTACTACAACGCAAAAGAAACTTTCCAGCAGAAAGTAACGATTCAATAACTATTGGCTACATTACACTCTCTATATATTCTCTTTTACATATTACAGTAGTAGTGTATAGCCTTGGCCTTGTGTGAATTACATTTCCGTTTGCGTCTTTTCAAGTCATATAAGGACACATATAGCTAATATGAAATATGAAACGAGAAATACTACAAATTGTGTGGCTTGACTTAACAGAGTTGTTCATTTGTTTTCAACAAACATCCAAACATTTCAAAGAGAATGAAATATTTCTCATTAAAGCACTCCTCGTGAGTTTCAAAATAATCAATCAGGTCCTTTTGGCTTCGTTTTCCTCTACACACACAATTTAGACGATCTTACACAATCTAACACGCGTATACCTATATATACTACAAGTTATACTATTACATCTTGCTATAAGATTATTGACGTAAATAATAATAATATATGAGAAAGTGGTGTTTGATTTCAGTCTAGGTAGGGTAAAGTAAAGTAAAGTACATACTTTGTTACTTCTACCACTGTTGCTTGTTGGGTACACACACTGTATCTGGGAATATTAGTAAAAGTAAGGAAATAAAGCAAACTACGGCTCCCAGAGAAAAATAAAATACGAAGAAATGGCAAAGTAAACTAAAAGCAAGGAAACCAAGCGAGTCACTTGAAAAAGTCCAAAAGAGTTGGTTGCTTGTCGTCCTGTCGAAATAAGTAAGTCGATGGGATTGCTTTTCGTTTCGTCTACTTTTACTTAAACTTAAGGAGTACTTTACTTATAGCCTGGTAGTCTAAGTCTCTGCCGGGCAACTTACACACAGAATAAAGTAACTATCCGAATCTGGATTTCCGATAGCATGTCATGCCACAAACAGCTGGCCCCTCTTCTACTTTCTCTCTGTCTACACTTTATTTTGTACACTCAACACGGTTTACTTTTCCTTTCGCTTCGCAAAATAGTATCAACCAAACTCGCGGTGTCGTACCGCATACCTTACTTACAGATCGTTGCGTTGTGTAAATGTAGGTAGGTATTAGCACACATAATATTATCCTATATATAGGGCTAGCAGAGGACTACTACAAAGTGTATAAAAGAAATAGATTAGAAATACGAGTACTATGTACAAAGTATAAATAGAGGAAAGTTCCAGTAGCCAAAACACACACCAAACCATCTAAACTACAAACCAACAAAACCCATACACAAACTTAGGTCGAAACTATTTACACCAATATTAAAGTAAAAGTTACATTATCATGTACACAAGAACACGGAAATTGACCAGAGATCACTCAAACTACACGTGGGTCTTATAGCATCTATTTTCTAAACTTACAAGTAAGAAAGTAAACCACAGAGATATTTACAATGTTAAATTGTTCTCTTTAATATGTTATAAGCACGATACGTAATTCTTCAAGGTATTTAATATACAACCATCATACAACTCAAGAAAACTCTGTACGATCCATTGTAACTTGAATTATAACTGCCCGCTTACGTTTTGAAACCACCTACTTGTGTAGTTGGAAGGGAATATAAATATGATAACAAAAAACTCATTAGGCATCACATGCCATAAAATATTCCAGTACCTAAAAATTAAGCACAGATGCCAAAAAAATATTTATTTCTAACAATAAGTATCTAAGAAGACAGTAAATATTGAATTATTGTTCCTTTTCTTCTCACACTTCAAATATTGAGGAGGCAGATACACAATAAACAATTACTGAGCACTGAGAGAATAATGTCAGTTTGCGACACATTTACAAATCGGTTAATTCCTTTTTAATAGCTAAACTACACTTGAGATTCTAGGGTTAAGCTCGGATAATTAAAGCTAATCGCATCTGCATCACTGCATCTGCAGCAAATTTACAGATCAATGAGAGATTTTGCTATTTACATATTCGTACTTTGGAAACAGTTCAAAAACTGTTCAATAAAACTCGTCGATCGATCTTGCATGTAAACTGATTAAGGATTATCATCTTACATTTGCTTCATATCATTTACCGTTTTTCAACCATGCTTTTTAAAGATATCTACCTACTTTAAAATGTTATGTTGCTAACACCATATTATTTATTATCTCATGATATAATTTAATATTAAATACTATAAAAAAGTAGGTATGTTTTTGTTCCTGGGTTCTATCCATGTTTCGGTTTGTTGGGTTAGGGTTAGTGTAATTGTAATACTACGCAACTAATTGCTATGCTTTGGCACATGTATACATGACCTTACACCTTACCTTACACGTATGTGTATGATATTTATATTATAATAAATATTTCATTTCAATAAAAAACGAGTTTGCCAATTAAGCTGCAGAAGTAAACAAGAAAACAACAATAAGTTATTTTAAAACATGAAGAAAAGTTTTTAATTTTTACTTTTTGGTTTAGTGATTTGTAGGAAAGGACATTCAGAATAAGATGAGGTTTACTTTCGCGGAGAAATGTGTCAAAAAAATAAAATATTTAAAGGCACGGTGCATTAAATGCAAAACTAGATACAAAAAAACATTCTTCAGAAAACAAACCTATATAATAACAGTGAGTTGACAATTTGAATCAATGGAATGTTATCAGTCTAAAAGTCAAAGAATTTCTCAAGGCAGTGCAAGTAAAGTGAAACTATAGTTCACTTTATATTAGCACAACTGTGTTGTTGTATGCAATCTCTAAACTCAAAGAAATATTTGACTTGAAGTAATTTTTTTGAAATAGACGATCTTCTCTTTTACTCGGAAAAGAAACCGGAACAGCGTGAGGAAATGGAAATATTATATTTCGAGTAAACTGTTCTTTTTACAGTTAGAATTTATACACAAGTATATACTGTAAGTATTCCCTGCACTATGAAATCAGTATAGCAGAATGTGGAATATATTGGAGCGTCTTGTGTGATTCACGAAAGTGACATGACATGACAGATGAGAGAGCGACTTTTTTGCCTTTTTTAGACTTTTTCAAGTGACAGCATCAGTTCTCTCCGTCTCGACCTTATCACAGATACACAATAAAAGAAATAAATACGATGAAGCGTGTACTTTTGCATTTTCTTAGCTTTGTAAGGTCAAAGGAACTCTCGCCAAAGTCAAAAGTCATGCAGTCACTCAGTCAACTATTTATTTCCAGGATTGAGTTGCTGCTGTTGCTGATGTCTGCTTCAGACGACCTTATTTATTCCACCGCAGGAGGTTTGCACTTTCCTATCGTCTCCTTCTTCATATTGCCAAAAACGAAAAAATTCTTTCAAGATACACAGCACCAGTCGACTCCAATAATATTCTCTCTCTCTCTCTCAACTATAAAAGGGGAAAGAACAGAGCGACACCACCCCAACAACAACAATGCAGCCAGCTTCACATTTTATATATTTATTTCTCTTTTTATATAAATATGGGTACACAATGCAAAGAAAGACACAAAGATGTATTTTTACACCTAGGTTTGTATATAAGATTTGTAACTTCTGGCTCTCTTTTAAGAAAAAATCTCATTGAAAATATTACGTTCAATTGATGTTGTATAATGTACCTATATATAGAAGAATCGATTCTTATCTGTTGTCCAACTCAAATAAATAAAAGTAAAAATAAGTATAGTAGTGTAAATTTACCAGCTACCAATAGGTAATAGTTGGCACTATAAATTTCTATAAATATCTGTATAAAGATTTTTAGTATATGTTTATTATGTATATTTACAACACTGAACGCATAGGCTATTGATTTAACACTAAAGATAGCCCCGGTAGGTAACTCTGTATTTTATTCCAATAATTTTATGCCGAAAGAGTGTGACTATTGCAATTTTTTGTACTTTCAATTACTGCAGGTACATAGGTATACCTTAACGCATTGTGAGGCAATAATGAAAATCTATTTCTGTTGCATAAATACATATCTAAATAAATTAAAGAATCTTTTTCTTACTGGTAATAAATGAATTTATAGGATGTGAGAAACATTTTCATTCGTTTACTGTGTGTCTTGCGAGTAAAAAAAGTGGGAACTGATAATACAGAACGGAATAGAGTGGAGTGTAGTATTGCAGATATTAGTTGATTTTACGGTCTGTTTTTATGTAAGGCTGTTTACGTTGTGCGGTGAAGTGAGAATGGAAAGGATTTTATCTTTTATTTCGACCACAAGAGTCAAGTTGAGAATATATCGGGGTTGCACTAAAATGGCATGCTGATAGATAAAGGATCGTTTTTTCCGACTCATCGTTCCCATTATTTGTATTGTATTGGGATGTTGTAGTGCGTATTTGTATTTAGTGTGTCAGTCAGCATCCAGTAAGTTGAGTTCACTCACCGATCCTCTATTTCTCTCTCATTCTCTTTTGTATGAACTCAAGTCATGATCTTTGATACATATCTAGTAGTAGTGTGCGATAAAAGAAATGGAACTTGCTCCAAGCGAAAAGTCATTCGGAGATTTCATCCAAAACCAAAAATGGAAAAATATGTATTAGTTGAAAATACCCAGTATAAAAAGGACACGAGACAAATCTTCGATGAACCTTCCATGTACAAACAAGTTAATGCATTTTCAGTGACTGTAAAACAATTTATTCATACAAAAAAAGGAAACTTGTATTTAAAATAAAACAATTGTGTAAAATAATAAGTGCAAATCGTATGTTTAACAAACTTCTAGTCTCTGAAATATAGATTGAGACAATCGCATGGTTCACTCCAGAAATACTGTACATAAAATATTCACGACAAACTTTTAACACTCTGGAAATGTTAAAATAATTATTAAGTGGGTAAAATTACGCCTACACTTTATACAGTTTCAACAACTCGGATAAAATAATGGTAAATAAATTCTAATTCTCATTATGTTTATATTAAAGTAGGTATGTTGAAACAAGTCTTGTTTAATGCAATAGAAATATTGAGTAATAAAGTTAAATTAAATGAATAAAAAATTTGAACCTAAAACTAGTATAAGGTTAATTCAAAGGTAGAATTTTCTTATAAAATAGAACATTTCGTTTGTTTGTCTCACATTTCCCTATCGCATGTATAAAAGAATTAATTTGTTAATTCTGTATCTGTGTATATCTGATTGCCCTGCAAAGGCATTGGAATGTTTAGATCATATTATTAAAGATTTGTCCATATGAAACAACCCTGGTACATATTTTGGTGAATACTGTTTGGATGAAATCTCTGCACCTTACTCTGAGAAAAGCACAGCGGAACTTTTATATGTATTTACTGTAGAAGTGGAAGTGGTTCGGGTTTATTTACAAGGAAGAGATAGTTGTTGTGTGTTGTACGTTAGTGTTGTTGTTGTTGGATGTTTCCCTGCTTTTTTGGTGTATACAGTGTACTGCGTCTGAGATCTGGTTGTGGTGGTCGTCGCATCTATAAGTAAGTAGCAGCAGAGGTAAAAGTAAAGAAGAATACATTACGCAACACTTGAACCACAATAAACTGACTTTTCCCATTTATTTTATTATTTTCTTTTCTAGTGGCTGCTGCTGCGTCTATTTCTGTGAGCCATACCTTTCTTTGAGATTCTTTTTGACTACTCTGTAAGTATAGTAAAGCTTTCATTTTCTTTTTTTCTCTCCGTTTCTGTCTTTGATTTTATTTCCGCGTGCTGTGCTCTTGTTCTCGTTCGTATGTATTTATTCCTACTTTGTTCCACCTTTCATTTCCATCCTATTGGTTTGTCAATTGTTTTCATTGAGGGCAAGTTTGGCTTTGATGACCAATACCGACAACATGAAAAAATGCATTGAGCATTGAACATAAAATACATCATGAGAAAAAGGTGAGCCATACACAAAGTGTAATAAAACCCACACCGAAATATAAAATCAAAATGAAACAGCAATTTTTGACTATTTGAAATTGTGAACTGACTGAAACAAAGCAATACAGAGAAATCAAAAGGTGAACGACAGAACAACACATTTTTCTACTTAGAATCATATGTAGTAAAGAAATTAGATCTACAACCACGTTCCTGTACTCTAAAGTTAACATGAAATATTTGTTTAAATCGAGCTTTTTACAGCAAATAAATACATTTTTCACATTTCAAAACGATTCTTTTGTTATTTAAAGATGCACCTATGTAGTACTTGCATTAGAGACGGTATTTGGAATACCTACATAATTTATTTTCACTTAATTATTAGTTAAAGAACAATATAACGTAACACACCAAATTGAAGTCTGTATATAAATGTTTATAACCTATTAAATGTGCTATTCATGAATACATTGATTTGTGAATAATAATCATATGAAATTTATTCCACTCAAAATCCATTGATTCCATCGCGAAAAATACGAAATTGAAGTTACTAGCTGACCCTACATCGAAATTCACGAAAATCAATTGAATCTAATTTTCTTTTTACATTTCCTTGTAGCTACTTTATTATTTTCCCAGTAAGTACACCATAAGACCACAGAAGGTATTTAAGCACACAAAAGTTATCACAATATTATATAATATTATAACTGAAGCATGTAGGCCTTGACATTTTGAATTTTTACATTCGCCAAAGTCTGAAACAATGAAAGTTTAAAAAGCCTGGGGACATGAAACGGAAACTCTCCTTCAAAAACAACAAAGCTTCGCTAGGGCCTGTCAAATACAGAATCCTTTTCAAATATGATCATTCCCTGCATATGTCTTGTAATATTATACCACACCATTATTATTTCCCCAGCATCTATATCATCATACGACATGAATTTTATATACACGTATTCATGTGCAGTACATACATTGAAGTACAGTACATCTAGCAAAAAATTACGAATGTAGAAAATATATGTGCATTAAAAATATTGAAAATATATTTAGGAACAGTTTATGGTAATGTTCGTCCCTGTGTATAATATAACTCGATTACAATAGCTCTTTCTTCTTCTAACCTCAGACAGTGGAAGGAAATCTAAGAAAAAGCCTTACCTTCTTGGTAATATTATACCATGAATTTTATGTGGGTAATGCATTGCTTGTGATTTCAGTCGAGTTGAGAAGAGCACGAGACACAGTTTCTTCTGTATCATGATGACATTATTTTGCCTTTCCATTACTCCAAGAACTTGAATAACATCAATACTAGTACACCTTTACTTTATAGTATATATTTCCTGAAGACATTATAGTGTTACGTTTCGTTGCACACCATCTGCTTCCAAAAGATTCTTAAATGCCCACGGCTCGTTTTACGTAAATTGCACTAGTATGGGAACAGCCTCAGTTCCTACACTTCTATATAGTACTTTTGCACAAATATAATAATATTACATACCAAAAGTTAAACTAAAGTCGATACACCACCCACACTGCGAAAGATCCCAAAGAAATACAGTTTTTTCCCTATACTATCAGTATACCTTTAAGTACACCTACAGACGACAAAACTAAAAATCAAAGAACAAAAACAACACGAAGAAAAAAAAGATACGCAGTTAAGTAAAAGAAAGGAGAGCAACGATAGGTAAGGGACTGATATACGGAAAGGTATACTGTATAAACCAAAAGCATGGCTAGACTTATGTGTTCATGTCGATTTGATGTACAATGCATCTCATACAGTTTGTAAAGTCAAGATTTTATATAAGACCACCCACTAGAACACATTCAAGGTACTGTGTGTGTGTGAAGGTATTGTGCGTATTTTATGGACTGCGTATATCTTCAGAGAAAGTTCAAAGTGAAAAAGGCTGAGCAGAAAGAAAGTTAAAGAGGAATGGCAAGGGATTTGGCTAAATGGTTACTATCACTATCGTAAAGTGTCTTTGGAATTTTCTCATGTGTGCCTTTACTATTTATAGATCTATGGCATGGCAGGTTATATATTGTAGGCATACACGATATTCTCTTGTTACAAAATAACCTATAGGTATACCTTCGTTCAGCTATCACTGTTAAAGCTTATTGTAGCGAAACGTCATTCCATTATAATGCACTGCTAAAGCCAACAGTATATCTTTACATTTTATCTTTAATGTACCAAAGAATGAACTGAAATTTATTTAGTCTGTCAAGGTGAAAATTTCCTAGAACTCATTCCACTTGTTTTGTTTAACTTTCGTTGTGTGTAGGTGTTCGCCTTGGGCGTTTGTATTATGTATTTACATTAGCAGTTCTGTACAATGCAATTTACACTTCGTTAAGTGTCTATTAATACAATAAATGCTTTGTACAAACTTTTCATGTAAATTGTAACACAGAACATTGCATAATTATGTTATTTAATATCACATTCCTTGAAAACATGACATTGTTCTCAGAATTACATTATCCATAGCAGATTTTCAAATGCAATACGTATTATAGTCCATGTTATAAAATACTATAGCATTGCTACTTCACCAGGGGCAAAATGCAAATTGAAAACCTAACCTTACCATGTGGTTTCTTTTCTCTTAACCCTGTTATTTTGGGTAATCGTCCTTTTTGAGTTGAATGTTGAAAAGTGAAAATTCTATAGATATCACCACACTTTGGTTGGTACTTTGTCAGAGATGCTTAAGTAAAAAAGAAAAAATCAAATACATATTTCAGCACATAATTGCCTGTCTGCGTTGATGTTTATGAACTGTTAGTTATTAAATTGATTAAATGACTTACACACAAATTTGCCTTAAATCGAGAAAAAACAAGAAACTTGAAGAAGAAGAAATGACCCGAATCACTCGAGTCACTTAACTGGACTGGAAGTGAGAAAAGAATACAGTTGGTTGTTTCATATTCATACCAAATCGATTTTTAACTTCAAACTTCCTTTTTTGTAACTCTCAAAGATATTTTTAACATCTTTGACTTCAAATATTATTGTTATTTGTTATAAATGCGAATCGAAGGGATCTGTCATCTACTTCTAATATAAAATGACCTGACTCAGTTTACCAACACAAATATATGAGATACAAAAAATATGCCGAATGACCATAATATTGCAGCATTTAATCGAACAAAATTACAGGGTTTTGCAGATCAGTTTTAGGTTAGGTGTATTATAATTGTGTCATTTGCGTCTCAAGTTTCCTTTTATTTTCAATATGGATTGTTGTGGTAGGGAAGGACTGCTGTGTGCCGCTAAAGTGAATGCACTTAACTTAAGAAATGAAAGAAATGCCCAAGAAAAATATGTACGTGGAAAAATCATTAATCAAAAAACGAGAGATGAAACAGAATCGAAGCCCATCAGGTTTATAGATGTTCTTCTATCCTCCACCATGATAAATAGGAGCATTCTGTTTGTTTTTTTCTTTCTCGTTTGGGTTACTCTCACCACCACGCTCAGAAAGGCTGTCGCCGTGTATGGGAAAGGTCTTAATAATATGAGACGTGTATTACAAGAAGAAGACATGACGAAACGTAGCACTAGAACTAAAGTACATGGGGAAAATGTGAAGATTTACCTCGCATTTTGTGGTCCAGTATTTTTCGGATCGAAGGATGAGGATGCGGTGATCTGTGATGGTGAAATCTTTCCCGATTCCATTCCAAGAGGATCCACACATTCTTCTTGATCGTTCCACTCTTCCCCTCCAACTGTAAACCATCAGAAAACAGGGAAAAACGTGTTAGACCATTTTTCATACACAATAGTGTGTACTACACACACGAACGACCATCATTCAATCATTCCAATAATAAATGCGGTGTGAGCAAACACAAAAATCCCAAAGCACACATACTGACATACTATATGCACTAAACGGGCTAAACTAATCTATACAAACTTCCCAATTATTCAGCACATTTAAAAATATTTCAATGACAATAATATAAATACATATAATGTGAAAATTTTGGTTGCATACTAAAAGTAAGACAATGTCATCTCGTACTTAATCTGTAATAAATTTCATTATGTACTCTAATTTTAGTATTCATTACGATTTTTATTTCCATGTGTTTCCATTTGACGCAAATTCGGAAACATTATCTGGTTTACATTTGTTAACAAAATATTATTCCCAGAAATGCATTTCTTCAAATCGACTCTGATGTAATCCATCATGGTTAAATATTCAAAAATATTTCTGCTAACTATTGAATGAACTTTGGTTAATGTATAGTGTATAGAATTCATGATTCATGTTGTGTAAAACAAACTGAACTAAAGGTGCATCACTCAACAAAAGGAAAGTTAAGCTACTAATGCTCCTAAATTAGATTTTCTCGTTTCCCCCTTCCATCCCCACATTTTCTTATTTTTAACATTATGTTTTTATGGATTTGCATTCACAGTTTCTTTCAAGATCAATGTCAGACAAACAAAGCATAGTTAGCATAGTTTCAAAGACTTATTATTTCACTCTGAAGAAAAACCTGCATTTGGTTCACACTTCTTTCACGTGCGTGTTTTGCCTTACTCAACGATTATTTTAGTGCTTAGCAAATTCTAAGCATTGATATTATATTTATAGTAAAGGAAGCATAATAAGCAAGTGCAAGAGAAAATGAAGCATTAGAAATGCGTCTAGCACAAAACATTACGTTAGGAATATTTCTGAGAAAGTAGGTGACAAGAATAACGATTCCTATTCATTCTGCTATGGTACAAACACTTTCATACATTCAAACAATTGCACTTGACAGTATAATAATAACAGTGCAACACTTACACACATAAAAGGCATTGTAAAGGTTGAAAAGAGTTACTTTTATATATACACACATACAATGCAGGAGACACCTACACACAGAGACAAAGCGTTGCATTGTGCTCCTTTTACACACAGACAATTACCGAATATAATTGAATTTCGCTGCAAGTACAATACAAAAGTGTACTTATAAATATAAAGAATGAAAGAAGAAGACTGGTGCTGATAAAGACTTTATTTTACAAAAGGAACATTTTCTGTGACCATAGACAAAAAATAATGTTATTAATACCCGCATTACTTGTCTATACATTGTACATCACTTCTCCCTGCACTATGCACTGGTCCTAACATTACGACGTTGCATTAGACCGTATAACTTTGGTGGAATCCAAAGGTCTGACGCTTTGGTCGGGATTGGTGAGGTTGAATAGTTCGTTCGTCTAAAGATCGGCCGATGTTGTTGGATGGATGTGACAAATGGTCATATACTGACAAGAGTGAGCTGAACTGCTCGTATTAAGACTATATAGATGTGGCGCATTGCTTGCTTGTCAGTGGAAGCGTTTCTCCGTGGAAGTCTACGGCAATGCAATATGTTGCGAAAAGACAGAGGCATAATACTAGAGTAGAATAACCTTAAGCTACCTTGGGGAAGAGATACAGGGAAAAGAGAGCCGGAGAAAGACAGACTGGCAAGGGAAACCATTCTTTAGCTGTGATTGCCCACATTTGTCACATTCAATTCGGCCCTTGCCTTGTCTTCCTTTGATATTTCGTCCAGACCCGACATCCCCACTCACACGGTCGCTTTCACAGAAAAGACTAATACAATACGACGCCTTCGCTCGTCAATTCAATATTTTTCTTAAGAAAAACGATGAAATTTGCACACACAGTCACAGACGGCTTTTCCGTAGGACAAGTGTGGAAAACAGAGTGCTCAGTTCATTCAATATGCTATGATGGCTGGAAACGAAATGTCATAAATAAAACTAACATCAAGCAGTCCTACGGGACCTCACGAGGTAAGACTTGGACACAAACAATGACATTAATAATTTTTTTAACCAAACAAAAGCAGAAACTAA